>JAOEGS010011551.1:0-10286 GCA_025447755.1 Corythornis vintsioides | reverse complement strand
ATTAAAAAAAAAAAAGAAAAAAAGAAAAAAAGAAATGTATGTATATTTCTATCCATTTAAAAATATATTTTATAAATGTTGATCTGTATATTATTACCTCTCAGCCACAAATTGACTAGAACATATAAAGAAATATCAAAAAGACTGAGGCCCTGATCCTGTTCCCATGAAACCCAGAAGGTGAGACAAAAATTTCTATGGGAGAATTACTAGTCTTCAAAGTAGGTTTCTGCTAAAGGAAGAATTTTGTAGCATGAAGTGAAGCCAGGTACAAAAGAAATGTAATTAAAGTACAAAATGTTATATGACTGAAAAAGTTTTTAAATCCCCAAATTTTACAAGCATTATGTTTTTCAGGTTTGCATAGCTTGAAAGGAACAAAAAAAAAAACAAAACCAAAAAAAAAAAGGATTTGTTGGCAATCTCAACAGATATTTTAGGCTGAACATAGAATACAGGATAGGGCTCAGAATGTTTATGTTGAACAATAATAAATTGTCTGTGCTGGAAAACTCAACTTGAACTGCAGCTGAAAGGTTTCTTTGCCTTTTGTTTTGTTTGGTTTGTTTTTTTTTCTTTTCCCATAACTGATCTGGTTCAGCCAGGGCATAGCTGTAATTACCTTCTTCCCATCTACATCTAATACCTCAGAGCAATAAAAAAATATGAGGGTGTTAAAAATTCAAACACTAATTATGGGCTGTTATATTTACTAAACACAGCAGAGTAATAATAAAAGTTTCAGATTCTTGTGGTCAACACTACACCATTTAATCTGCTGAGTGCCTGGACCCTTTACACTTACTGTATTACATAACAATTAATAGCACACTAAACCAAAATTTATTACATTTATTACCAAACACGTATAGCACAACCGCTTACAGTTTACTGTCTCCTTTTTCCAGCACAAGTATAGCTCTGAGGAGTTCATTCCAATGTTGATTTTGGTTTTGGTTTCCAATTAAGTTCCATAACTAGTAGAGCAGTGGATTTTGAAAAGGGAAGCATGCACTATTTGAATACCCCCTTTTAAAGTCTTATGGTAAATGTTGGCTAATCCTACAATTCTGTCTTCTACTTTCCCTCTTGCCTGTTTTGAAGTCTAGCAAAGGAATAAAAGTGAGAGCTGACTTAGTTCCTAGTTCAGCACAGTCACTGATACTGCTCCTCGCATTCACATTAAACACACACAGTGTAGCTTTATACTAATTAATAAGAAGAGAGGTATATGGATTTTTGGGGTGTCAAACAGCTGTCACAAACTGTCACCTCCACAAAAGAAACCTCAGCACACAACAAATTAACCTATACCTCTTTTTAGCTATCATTATTCATAGCCAATCAGATTAAATGCTCCTAGTATTTCATGTGCAAATAAAACCATGAGGGTAAGACCCATGGATCAGAATAGTGGTCCAGTACATGAAACAGAGGAAACAACATGCTGTCTCTGTCCTTCTGAAGTGTCTCATCATCACCCCTGCACCAACTTTCACCAAACGAGATCTAGCCTGAGGCTATATATTAAATATGCATATCAAAGCAAATTAAAAAATAAACCTGGAGAGTCAAATTGGACAAATTTGCATGCTTGAACTGCTACATTTTCAGGTAGATGCTCACAGATGATAGCTTATTTTTTTATAGTCTTGAATGTTTATATTAGCCATTTTTTAAAAAAGCTTTTCCTTCTTTATTAATAAAAGTGGATTTCTTCCTGCTGGAGCCTTGTACAGTACAAATATAAATGTGTATACACACAGTAGTTTCACTAAGCTATAAAAGAGTGTTGAAATTTTGTTGGGAAAACAAGCTAATATATAAAAAAAAAATAAAAATCCAGTAAGGAGACACATTTCCCAAAACGCATGAATAAAATGTAACTATGTGATACAACTCTTCATTTCCCAGTTGGTGTTCTGGTTGCACAAATTATTGCTTCCTTTCAAAACAAATAGCAGGGGGCTAAAGTAAAAATGTTATAGCTCAAATCTCCAGGAAATAAAAGGCTTTAAATTATAATACCCAATGAAGTGGTAAACCCTAACGGGGGCAAGATAAATGGGTTGTCATATTTATTTGAGTTTGTGTTTTGGGCCACAAAAGCAAGAGGACATTCTTCTTAGAGAAGATAATGGTTATCAAATTATCAAAATGCTAACCTCCTCCACCCCTGTCCTATCATTGTCTGTGAATTTAAATATTATAATGGAGCACTGCAAATTGGCTTGAGCATTCGCCATCTGCCAGAACCCTAAACAGGCTAGTTTAATCTAATCTCTTCAATATAAACATAAGCATGCTCCATTTCTACACTTCCACTTGAAACACAGTTTTGTAAAGAAACTATATTGGAGTAACATGTCCTTCTTATTTTTTTTTTTTTCCCTTCTTCTATTGCTCTGATTTATACACAATGACTATCTTTCTTTCAGGTTGTCACTCACTTCAATTTCTTTTCCAGTACTCTTCCGGAATACTTACACACACTAATTTAGGTTTGTACAATACCATAAAACAAATATTTTTGAAATAGTGTCATGCCTCATGGAGTTTATTATCTACATGCGAGATGGCTGATAGGCAGAGAAACTTTCAGGAACCACTGCCTATATTTTTTTCTCTCTATCAAAAGAATAGATTCAAAATGTAAAACACTGCAAAAACCTGCCATGTTTACTGAATATAAATGAGAAAATGAAAGCTAAGGCTTGTGTCCAAAAATATTTCCCGGGCTCTCCAACTAAACTGTGCCAGAAGAGGGGCAGTTTGAAGAATTTATTATCATTTTATCTCCCAATTCAGTTTCAGTCCAGGTCTCATGTAATTAATAAATACACACACAAACAACATGTTTTCAAAGGAAACAAAAGCTCCTAGAAAGCTCATTCTCCCTGGCTTAGAGCTACTCTTCTTAACGCACTGGGAAATAAAGACAGGCGCCTGTGCAGGAAGCATGGTTAACTTCACACCGGGTGTTAAATTAATATTTCAACCGCTAAAATATTAGACTGTATAATTTAGATTATGAGTTCAATTGAATCTAAAACTGTGTAAACCCCTTTTCCCCCCAGGGATGCGTTCCTATAAATAAACTAGAGTTCACACCCACTCGTTTTAACCAGAGCAATTCCTTCCTTTTTCTGCGGTACCAGCTGCAATCTTTCCCTTCACATCCTGAAGTCTCTCTGCGTCTGCATCTTTTGAAGGATCACAAGAGCCGCTCCAAAACCCAGAAAAACAAAGGCACTCTCCTTACCACGTTCAGTTCTACACACGTAACACTAATTCACCAACTCCTAAAGTGTTAAAATCAGCCACTAACCTATGGTTACTCAATCATCATTCTCTCCAGCTTTCTGTAATACATTGTTAATAATTGCTTCATCAAGGTTACTGTCTTTTATTATGAAGATGCTTCAGGCATTTGGCAATAAGTCCATATTCTGACAATAAGTTGCTATAAAGCACAAGCATTGGAAACTAATGTGCTAACCCCTTTTTTTTAATGCAGTGCAATATTGCCAATAATTCTCATCACTTGTCATCCCCACAAGAGAGGAGTGGGGGAGCAAATCAGCAAACTTTTCCCTAACTATCTTGTCTCTGTTTCCTTACATCGCTGCATTGATTACAGAATTGTCAGAGAAAGCACCGATCCCCAGATCAAACCAACAGTTTGCTAGCTCTCCAAACATGCCAGAGCAGGAAACTTTACAAACCATTGCAAACTCTCTGCTTTACAGATGGAATCAGAATTAACCTTTTGCATTTCTACAACTTTACAAAGAGAGAGGGAAGGAAACATAAAGGTTGGATCTGAGTTTGCAAGACATTAAAGTAGTAATAATGGCAATACTAATAGGCACCAGCAGCAAAGCAATGAAATCGGGGACAGGCCCTCTAAACAGGTTAAAGTCTTAAAAAGTGACATAAAGAAATCAGAAGGACTTACATGATCGGCTAAATTTGTGGAAGATCCTGAGAGTTCTTCATGGTCTGATTTGGAGCTGCCATCCCTTTCATCAATAACGAGGTCTATTGGCATTTTTCCTTTCAAACAACTAATGTACCGATGGCAGAAGTTATCACACAATTCATGAACCTGGAAACAGTAACAAGAATAATAGTATCAACAAGGGAAAATATCGGATGGCAACTTTTGGGGGGTTTTTTTTTGGTGGCAAGAACAACCCTCAGATCCATTCTACAACTAACTCTAATTAAGGGGCACAATAGTTGAAGGCAAGGAAACAATAGAAAAATTGTTACAGCACATATTATTCTCTAGAGAATTGATGCAGCAACAAGTTAGAGAGAGAGAGAGAGATAGTGGGCTCAATCTGGTGTGCAGAGGAAAATCCGATTTGGTGTGTATCAGAACACTGGGAGCTAAACCCAGAAGGTATCTCTGGAGCATATACAGCCCAGACAGGTATAGCTAGTCATTCGGGACGGGAACAGTTTAAATCGAGGAAAATAAATAAATAAATAAATAAAAGCGGCCAGTAAACAGTAAAGCAACGCTACTCGCTGAGGCTATTGTTAAGTGCCGTTCTCGTTCCAGAGCACAGCCCCCTCCTTACACCGCGCAGGGCCCCCTGCCTCTTCCAAACATTTAGTGCTAGCTTGAAGTTAATATGCCTGGCAGAGTCGGAGAAAGGCAGGAGTACTTTCATTTCTCTTTTTGTTAAACATATTATTTCCGAGTCAGAAAAACAGATTCTACTGAGGGAGGGGGTTAAAAGGATGGAAGTAGTTTAATAATGTATGCATTTAATGACTCGGTTGAAATCACGATGATAAAAAAAAAAAAAAAAAAAAAAAAAAAAAAGCGCCAGGCTGGGCTGGGCATGGCTGTCGGGTGTCACATGCTCTGATGGCACAGGTTACAGTACCACACTGCGTTTTCCCTGTCTTCTCTAGCCATGGTTACAAGTCATTCCAGACAGTCTACTGGAGGGGGGAGGGGGATAGGGGACAGGGAAGGAATGGCTTGCCCCCACCTATCTCCGTGGCTCTTACCTTTTCTAATTCCAAAAGGTGAAACCTTAGTACTTGTATTGCTTGGATCATCTGCAAGAAAGTTTTGAGGAAGGGGTTACATGAGAGACAGGAGCACGGAGGCTGGCCAGAGCTGCAAGCCCGAGTGGGCAAGGGGGAGAAGGGAGTTGTCAGGGCGTGTAGTCATTATCCAGGATTTTAGCTCATTGGTCATGCTTGAACAATTTTGATCAACTTTAACCTAAGCACTTGATTTTTATCATATTTATTCCAGGAGCGGTGATTAGTGGTTTATTACCGCGAGCTCGGAAAAAAACTCTTCCTCTTATCCTCACTCCCTCTCAACACCCCGGCCTTCATCCCTGAGGGTCCTCAGAGAAGTCAAACACACACTCCCACCCCCTCCCTCTACCCGCAGGAGTAAGGGGAGAAAGGAGGGAAGGGTGAATAGCTTGGCATCTTTTTTACAAGAGGATTTAGCCACTTTGAATATTGAAATAGTTCACATTAGCAAAAGAATTACGTTAGCAATCTCGAGCTCTCTCTTCTTAAGCAGTTATTTCCTTCACTTTAGCTTCCCGTGGCTTTCAAACACAGCTTTGCAATGCATTGGGGCTTGAGAGTTTGCCCTGGCTTACTTTAAAAGTGCAGCTCTTTGAAGTCTCTTGACAGTGGCTTTCCAGCCTCCTGTCCAGCTCTCGAGTCCCTGCCCGGGCAGCCTATGTGCCTGGGCCGGCTGCCGGCTCCTCACCGCCCCAGACAGCGGAGGGCGCTTGCGGCAGCTGGAGGTGGGGGCGGGAAGGGCGGGAGGGGCAGTGGGGCAGCGGGCGAGAGGGCCTTACCAAATTGTCCAGCTCTGGATTTGAAGAAAAAAGTGGTTTTTCAGCGCGAACCTGCAAGAAGAATGAAAAGCGGCGTGAACTACAGCTCCTCGCCTCAGCCCGGTAACCGACTATTTCAAAGCTGTGGGGGGCAGCCCTGTGACAAAACCGGCCTGTACAGGTCAGACGAGTGGACGCCTCGAAGTCACCCGTGCTGTGAACAGGAGCCTGCTTCTCTCCTACCAGCCCAGCGCCGAGCCGGCCGCCCTTGTACCAGGAGCCCTCTTTTTTTGACCTCCTGCCTTTTTCCCACTCCCTCTGACTCCAAAACTCGGCCACCGCTACATTTCCCTTTAATTGATGCAGGAGGGTGAGGGCCAGGAGTCTCGGCCCGGCAGCGCGGAGGGGCTCCCGGCACAGAGGAGCCAAGGCCAGCCTGGCTGCCAGGGCGCATCCCCATCGCTCCCTCCCACCCCCCCGGGCGGCCGGAGTGGGGGCGGCGGGGAGGAGGAGGACGGCGAGGCGGGGGGGTGCCCCGTGTGATCTCTCGGGCTTGTGGGTCGAGGTCCTGAGGAGGTGGCGCGAGTGCTGGAAAGGGCCGGGGGCGTGAGGAGAGGTGCCGGACCTGTTTGGCGAAGACGGCGATGTCTTCGTTGAAGGAGTCGGAAGAGCAGACGTCCCCGCCGGCCACGCCGGGCTCCCGGGGCGTGCAGGTCGCCAGCTCGCACTTCTCAAAGACCAGAGCTAAGAGAGGGAACAACGGGTGCCTACCGGACAGTGGCACAGAAAGAGGGGAGGGGATGAGAGAGAGGGGAGAAAAAGAGCTCTAATCAACAAGTATATATATATACATACATACATACATACATATATATATATATATATAGTTTTAATGCACGGATACAGACACACCGACACACTCTGCAGCCTCTCAGTATCGCTTCGGATATAGTAGAGGAGAAAAACACTTAGAATTAAAAATACTGGGTTTAGCCATGTTTGGGATTGTTGTTGTTGTTCGTGGGGTTTTTTCTTTCCCTTTTGAAATTACAATGACCAAGCCACGTCCCTCATGGAGTCCCTCCAGATGAGGACAAAAGTGACCTCTCCTCCCAATGAACAAGGCACCAAACACGCTCACACAGGCAACAGCTCAGCTGGGAACCTTATACTTTTTGCCACAGCTTAAAATAACGCGAAACTTGAAAGATACCATCCCTACCCTCCAGCTATGACCTAAAATAAGAAGCTCGGCTAGGCAAACTGCAAACTACTTAATACGTAATTATATTTTTCAAGGCGCCTTCTAACAAAAATGTAGTGAAGTTTCCTGGCTTAGGAAGCACACCCAAGTAAAATACCAGCTGTCCAGATAAGTGAGCTGGGGAGGGGGCGGAGGGAGGGAACACTTCACGAAATATTTTCCCATAGTTGGTGTAGTCAGGAAAAAAAAATTATCTGTGTGCTAAGTAGTACGCATGCATTTGTCTCTTTTCCCCTTCGGTGCCTGATCAAGGCCCCACACTCTGTCATAGATGTTACTATATCTCCTTTCAGGATAATTTAGTATCTTTTCTAAAAGGCACTGAAGGGAATCCCTGTCATTCCCCCCAAGCAATGCCCTGGCACAGACTTGAGTTATGCTGGGTACGTGTTTCTTTTTCCTCGTGTTCTTTCTTTTCTAAATAGAAAACTCAGCTCCGCGCCACCAATGTATTTATTTCCTGTGTCTCAGGGAAGAACTGCTTGCTAGAAGCAAATTCTTTTTATTCTTACTACCTTCTGTGATGTGAATAGCTTCTTTATTTACAGTGTTGGAAGAGTGGTATTATGACAGTAAGGAGAACACCAGAACAACAATTGTCCAAATAAAATCCAGATAAAAGAGACGTTTCTCCTGTCTGAACTCCTAACTGGGGCCCTTCCGAGAAAGCAAAATAACCCCAAAACCAGAGGAAAAAAAAAAAAAAAAAAAAAAGATAAAGAAAAAAAGACAAGGCAACACCACCTCCCCCCAGCCCAGCCTATCTCCCAGAGAGGTCTGGTTTTCCAGGACCCATTTCCCGCGGGTGATGGCACCTCCGCTAAGAGTCAGGCTGGGATCGCACTAATCCTGAAATTGCCAACAGTGGCAGTGGCACCGTACAGGTCTCCCTCTGGGCGGCCGGGATCTCCCGGCCGCTGCCCTCCCGCCTGGGCTCGCCCCTGCCCCGCTCCGGGGCTCGGCTGGCTGCTGCTTCCCACCACCGCGGCCCCGCGGGAGCCCACGCCGCCCTCATGCTCCTGCTTTCGCCGCTCCGCGGACACCGGCGCTGCGGAGCTGGGCTATGGCGCCGGGCGTCCCGGCGGCACCTACCCGTAGATCGCATCCTTGTCCCGCTTCAGGGCGTCGTTGACAGCGGAGCCCATGCTGGCCGGCATGACATTGGGGTGCGGGGCGTGAGCGCCGTAATGCTGTCCGGCGTGGAGCGGCGGCCCATGGTTGAGGTGGTGAACCGGGGGAATCGGCCGAGGGGCGTGGGGGTCCCCGTACATGGACGCCGGCACCCCTACTCCGTCCATCCCGCCGTAGTGGGGCAGCTCATCGTACTTTCAAAAAAACGGGCCGGAAGAGAAGAAAGAAATAGAAAAGGGGGGCGGGGGAGAGGATAAAAAAAACAAACAAATAACAACAACACAAGTCAGAAGATAGTAAAGCACCCGTGCAGACACAAACAGCGCAAAGCAAAACAAGAACAACCACAACAGAAAGAGAAATGTGCAAAATGAAATCGACTGGGATCAGGAGCAGAGGCTGGAGAGTCTGAAGGAGGAGTGGGGGTGCGAGAGAGGTAAAGAGGGAAAGTGTATGTGCCTGCCTGTGTGTGAGGGAGGAGATGGTCCTCTTCAGCATGGGTAGGAGAAACCCTAACAAGGAAACGGGGAGGAAAAGGAAGGAAACGGAGAAGAGAAACTAGAGTTACTCTGCATTAGAAAGGAAGAACAGCAACAACAAAAAAGTAGAAATTAATAAACAAGCAAAATGAAAAGCAATTACATAAATAAATCAACACTGTGGAGAGAGCAAAGGTAGGGTGCATCGGAGAGAGTCGGGGGAGATGAAGGGGGAAATAATCTGAAAGTTACCAGAAACATTATTTAGAAGAAATTCCCCTTGTCGTTGTCAAAGCCAGAGACAAAAAAAAAAAAAAAAACCAAACCCAAAAAAAACCTAAAAAAAAACCCCAAAAAACCCAAACCAAACAAAAAAAAAACAAACCCCCCCTACACTTATATGTGTATACATATATATACGTTCCTGTATACACAGAAACACATATGTATTTCTTAGTCTTTCCTAGGCAGCAGCAGTAAAGGCGGCAGGAGCAGCAGCAGCACCAAGCAGCAGCAGCAGCAAGCTTTCCCCTGTGAAACCCGTGCTACTGAGCAGGCAGGGAGCAGGGAAATCGCGCTGCTGGGGGAAAGCTAGAGAGGGGAAAAAAGCGTGGAACAATTGCAGAGAGAGACACACGCACAGACACTCACGCACACAAAAAGCTAGTGAATAATTTTTGCTGCTATTTTTTAATAGTGGCCGCCATCATCATCAGCAACAGAGGAGAGCAAATCGGACAGGCCCCTCTTAAGAGAGGATTTATATATAGGTAAGTGTTGGAGATTTAAACCTACCCTTTGCGCCATCAGTCTGCGCTCCAATAAACTCCTGGATGTGTCGTATATTTAATATCCCAGTCCAGCAAAGAAAATGATTTAGAGTGAAGAAGATTCCCTTTTTTTTTTTTTTTTTTGCAACCCTCTTACAGACTTCTCCTGTCCTCCAGTATGGGTAAATAATAATAATAACAATAACAACAACAATAATATATAAAAAAGATTCAAGAACCACGATCAGTTTCTGTGTTTTCTTCTTTTTTCTCTCTTTCCTTTTTCTCTTTTTCCTTTTTTCTTTCTCTACGAAAAAAAAAAAAAAAAATTGTCAAGCCCCCAAACTGAAGGTTACGATCGGCCCGTCAGCAACCCACATGTAACCAAACTGTCGTGTCTCATGGCTTTTTGCCACTCCAGCTGTCAATCAAAGCCAGGGAATGTCAAGGTAGTGAATGAATGATGGTTGATGATGATGAAGAAGAGAGGAGGAATCTTTTTAACCCCGGTTTCTTCTTCCAGTAACTCCGCGCTCAGGTTTTGCCTTTTAGGTTCGCTATAGGGTTGTTTGCCTTTTTTTTCTTTTTTTTTTCTTTTTTTTTTCTTTTTTTTTTTTTTTAAGTACTGTGAAGGGAGGTGGGGAAAGATGAGAAGAAAAATTTAATAGTTTGCAAAGCCCGGACTTCCCCTCTCTCTCCTTTTTTTTTTTTTTTTTTTTTTTTTTTTTTTTTTTTTTTTTTTTTTTTCTTTTTGTTGGTTTTTTTTTTTCTTTCTTTCCCTCGCTCTTTGCGTGGATGTTGTGGGTGTATGTGT
>JAOEGS010011550.1:22835-61402 GCA_025447755.1 Corythornis vintsioides | reverse complement strand
CCAGAGCTCTGTCACCCTCACTGAGAAAAAATTCTTTCTTGTGTTGACCCTAAACCTCTTGTGCTCCAGTTTGCACCTGTCAGCCATCTCCAGGAATCAGGTGTTAACAAAGCTAGAAACAGCTCAACGAATGGTACACTTCTAAGAGGTGCAAAGGCACAAGGCAGAAGCCATCTATCATCCCGGGTGGTCATGTCCCATGTATCTTCTGACCCACTGAAGAAACATACAAGTGCAAGACTTGAGACCCCACCTGTGAACACTCAGAGAAGCTACTGATCTAGAGAGGTTCACATTTTCCATTTTTTTTCTAAGTGTACTTAAAACTAAAAAATAAATACACTTAAGACTAAAAAGCACTGCACTTCTCTCTGTTTTTTCAGGACTCCTTACAAATGACAGAGACAGTTCTGAACGACCTGTGAGGTGCTTGGCAAACAGAGGCTCTAATAACAACAAACTGTGGCTATCACAAGTCATGAGCAGTTGAAAGCCCATCCCAGTGACTCTCATTAGCAATCCCCAGTAACAATCTGCAGTGACTTGTCTTGGCTCCCACTTCTCAGTGTCTATTGCTTGTTACTGTGGCTGAAAGCTGAACCCAGAGATGTGGCTCTCACACCAACACATGTTGCAGTCACCTTCGCTTTGCTCTGTTTCTCACACTCACTTGGCAAGTTCATTTTCGTGTCTCGCTGCTTTTCACAGTTCTCGTTTGCCTCGTTCACAGCTGTCACTGCCTTTTATATTTTCCCATCTGTGCTTTCCTCACACCTTTTATTTAAGGCCCAACTTCAGAGCTCTATATTCTTGACCCCCATCTGCCTCGTCACCAGTCCTCAGGCAAATGAGGCTGCCCAGTCTCACATGCCTCCCATAAGGCTTCACTAGTTAACCCCACACCAGCACGAACAGTGGGGTCAGGGTGGCATAACTCATGACCTGGAAAGCACAAAGTCCATCAGCACTAATGGGCAGCAGCTACAAGTTATTCTGGATACTAAGCAGAGTTCCCACATGAACCCAAATGCTGGCTAAGCACGTGTAACATATGGAGAGCGAGCTACAAAGGGCCACGATGCTCCTGGTACGTAACAGTCACATGAGAAAGGGTTCACAAAGGGAAGGGAGATGTACAGAGTGGGCTGTAACCTGTATTCAGCAGCCAGGAGAATGCAGAAAACACACCAATGTTCTGTGATTCTGCACTCTGAGCCCATGAACAGAAGAGCTGAAAAAAAAAAGTACAGCAGCAGGAAGCAAAAGCTCTTCAAGCCCTTCCAACTGACAGACAGGAAACAGCAGTGACCAAAACAGACAGAGAAGACAGACTCTTCACCTGGTGAGAGCCAAACACATGGACTGTGAATTTGCAAACCCCTCCATATGCAAAAAAATTACCTGAAGACAAAAAAGGGACTGGTAGATTCATTAACTCTGGGAGCTGCAGTCAAAATAGACTGATCATAGAATCACTGACTGGTTTGTGTTGGAAGGGACTTTTAAAGGTCCTCTAGTGCAACCCCCTGCAGGAAGCAGGGACATCTGCAACTAGAGCAGGCTGCTCAGAGCCCTAGCAACTTCTCCTGCAATGCTTCCTAGATGGGGCATCAACCACCTCTCTGGGCAACCTGGCCCAAGGTCTCTCCACCCCCACTGTAAGGAACTTCTTCCTAATGTCCAATCTAAGTCTACCCTATTCTAGTTTAAAGTCTTTGCCCCTCATCCTATTGCTACAAGCCCTTGTAAACAGGCCCTCCCCAGCTTTCTTGTAGGCCCCCTTCAGATACTGGAAGGCCACTATAAGGTGCCCCCAGAGCCTCCTCTTCTTCAGGCTGAATAAGCCCAACTCCCTCAGCCTGTCTTTGCAGGAGAGGTGCTCCAGCCCTCTGATTTTTTGGGGCTCTCCTCTGGAGTCACTCCATCAGGTCCATGCTCTTGTGTTGAGGATTCCAGAGCCAGACACAGTACACCAGGTGTTGTGCCTGTGTCCCTGTGACCATACTAATGAAACTGACCCTTTTGTAACAGGCTGCACCAAAGAACCCAAATCCAAAGGGATCCTGGTATGAAGGGACCTTGGTTCAGGCCAAGCCCAAGGTACCAATTCTATTCTCCACCAATTGGACACTACCTCCAAGAAAGCACCTTCTGCCCTAGATAATGGGTTTAGCCTGATGTGTGAAACTGCTCAGAATCACCTCATCTCTTCTAACATTCATCTGTTCATTTTCAACCAAAGTGAGGAAAATGAACGCAGCTGATCAGTACACTCAGTGTGTCCAACACCACCAGGCACATGGGTCTTTCCTCAGAGATAAGCACAGGAAAGAACAGGGCAAAGATGACATTTAGTGGAGAGGACACAGCAGTGATAGGGAAGGTGCTTTCAGCAGTGCTCCCCAAGCTCTGCTGACCCACAGGCAGTAACACTAAGCCAGCAGTGTGCTGGGGACAGCTTTGTACTGTTGTGAAGTAGCTGCTTCTTCAGCAACACCTCATTCCTCTGCACAGTCCAGGAGGTAGCAAGTGGCCACACTTTGGGAACAACCCAAGAGACTTACTTTGTCTGTTCTTTATTGAGGTCTGTTCTTCCTGGATTGTGGTGTCTGTGACTCTGGCAAAGGCAGTTGCTGTTGAGCAGTACCCATGATGAACCAAATATGATGAAACCATACTAGAAAAATGAAGAAAATAAAGATGAAGAGACAGGGGAATCACTCTGGAGAAAAAAAAAATTCAGATCTCAAAAAAAGAAAAAAGAAAAAAAAAGAGGACAGTGGTTTTGAACTCCTTCCATCACCTATTTCCCAGCAATTCTGTCTTGGGCAGTTTTATCTCCTTATGAATTCTACACATCCACCGATACATTTACCTGCTGATTTACAAAGACATTGGTTTTACAAACACTAACACATTTTGAAATCTTTTCAGAAATGTTGGTGGGGTGTATGGAAGGAGGTATCACAGTCAGAAAAGAAACACAACAAAATCCTCTTTCTGAACAGACCATTTCTTGCACCTTTCCAGGAAATATTAATTCTCACTGGATTTTAACAAACCCTAGAAAGCCAGCAGAGAATTTCAAAGCCTCTAGTGATGAATCTGCAAATAGACTTCTCATGAGAAAGTTGGTGTTGATCTGATTGAGTCACAGCTCAAAACACACGTTCAACTTGGCTACTTTCAGTGCAAGAAAGAAGTATTTTATGAGTCAGCAACCATCTTCGGGCCTGACATTGTAAACAGGTAATTTTTAAAACTTGTTTTAAAACCTTAGTGCTTCTGACTACTGTTGAAAGGAGACAAGCACTTTGCTCTTGGCATGGTACAGCTGGGCACAGTGATGTGCATCCCTCTCACCGTCAAGCACCACAGCCAGGCTGAATCCCTGGGCTGGCAGGAACGGAGGGAGAAAGTCACCTCTTGCTTCAGCATAATTCAGGATCCAGAGTGAGGGGCTGTGAAGATTTAAATGCTCTACAAAGCTGCACCAAAAACTGAACTCCTCCCTGTACACCTTTTGCCTATGGGCACCTCAGGAAGCATCCCTGGGTAGACTTATTTCAGTTATTTCACACTGGGTACTGTGCCAGGCTGATTTTCAGCAATGCCTTCTCAGTTCCGTCTCCCTCCAGCAGTGCTGCACACACCAAACGTTCAGCAGCATCTGCACCCAGGGGTACCTCTCCTGAAAGTTCTGGTGGAATACTATCACACTCCACCATGACCCATGCGACATGTTCATGCAGACAACAAAACCCTTTCAGCATCCCAGGTTCTCCAAAGGAACACCTTCTACTGCTTGGGAGCCATAGCTGAAACTTCGTGAGAGCAGCAACGCTTAAGCCACAGGAGTAGCTCTCCTGCATCTCAGGGTGCTTCTCTCACCTAGAGTGGTTGTGGTAGAGAGGCTTGTACAGCCTGTAGCTTTTCTTCTTCAGAAGAGAACTCAACTGCACATTTGTCTCTACAGAAGGTTTGCCTTCTCCTGTAAGGTACTATCTAGATTCCCAAATGAACAGTGATGAGCTTTATCAGAAATAGGGACCTATGCTGTTCCTCCTCTCATAATCAGACTGATCTCAGGTGTTAGATGACTCCTACTCAGATTCTTCATGGCAAGAGCTAAAGAGATTAGAGATCCTATTAAAACTGTGAAAGCATACAACAAACGTAAGTTATCCATGTAAATCTCTTGCAAGCTGTTCAGGCACTTGTCAGATCAGCCTCTCCAGTGACAGTGTATCCAGGAATGCACCACAGATGAAAACTTTTGCCAGGTTCATTCTTCCTCTGCTCTCCAGAGAGGCATTCCCTAAGTCAAACATTCCCCAGTGACAACCACTTTGAGATCCTGACTCTCAGGATCTGTCAGGAAGGAGAGTCTTAGAAGGAAGGAAGAACTTTTCTGCATGGGGCAGATTAAATAAGTTCCTGTGAATCTCAGGATAAGAAAAGGACATGGACCTTATGGAGCAGGGTCAGAGAAGCCCCATTAATGCTGGGAGGGCAGGAAACACTCTGCTGGGAGGCCAGGCTGAGAGAGTTGTTCAGCCTGGAGAAGAGAAAGTTCTGGCGAGACCTTCTTGTGGCCTTTCAGGACTTCAAGGGGCCTGTCAGAAAGATGGGGACAGACTTTTGAGCAGGGCCTGTTGGGACAGGGCAAGGGGTGATGGTTTAAACTAAAAGAGGGAGAATTAAACTGGAGAGAAGGAAGAAATGTTTGATGCTGAGGGTGGTGAGAGCCTGGCCCAGGTTGCCCAGAGAGGTGGTCGCTGTCCCATCCCTGGCACCATTGCAGGTGAGGTTGGCTGGGATTCTGAGCAACCTGCTCTAGTTGCAGATGTCCTTGCTCCCTGCAGGGGGCTGGACTAGAAGAGCCTGAAAGGTTCCTTCCCACCCAAACTGCTCTAGGATTCTATGATTGGCCCAAGAGTTTGAAGCTCCCACCTGAAACAGTGGGGCTACTGACATGAGGTACAAGCCCTGTCTCAAACCTGTCTGCAGAGAGAAGGAAGATGGCAAACATGATGCTGATTCCTCAAAAGAAGTCCAAGCAGTGAGCTTGACACCTCTACCAAAGAGTTCTGGAGAACACAAGGATCAAATACAGGGATAAACTGGTCTTACTGCAGCAGAATAAACAGCTTTTGCAAACTGGGGACATTTTTGGAGGGACTCTGGAAGCAGGCAGAAAAGAGATACTTTGCAGTCCACTTGGTTGTCCAAAGAGATTGTGTTAGCATGTGACAAAAGGAGAAGTCAAACATGGTTAAATATCTGGATAAATACTGTGGTGACAAAAAATGGTCGGTTTTAGCAAGAAAAGGAAAAAACCCTCTAGTGCTGCTGGAACGTGTGCTATCAACATAGTTGTACAACAGAGCTGGACAGCCCAGTGCTCTCACTCAATGATGGTGGTTTTCTGTTCAAAGACAAAAGTTGTCTTTTGATGACTAGGAACTAAGTATTTCCATTTCCAGGTATGTCCATCAGTGAACTTCTTTGCTGAACAACTTCGTTGCCCTTCTCTGGACATGCTCCAGCACTGGAATGTCCTTGGAGTGAGGGGCCCAAAAGTGAACCCAGGATTTGAGATGTGGCCTCCCCAGTGCTAAGTACTTCACTTCCTCTCACCTATTTTTTCCAGTGCTTCTTTGACAGTCACCTCAAGCCCAGACAGAGCCTGTGCAAAATCCCTTTCAGTTAGGTTGGGTTTGGAAGTCTTTGATTTAAGCTGTTTCTGGTGCTTGCATGTCTGAATTCAGGTAACTTGCTGGCTTCAATCCTATGTTAGTTTTTATGGTGTCCTCTCCACATCCCTTGCACAGTGCATCGCCTCCAAGGGTATGTTCTTCCGTTCCTACAAGTTTTCATGCAGTCTTTGCCTGAAAACTCCCCCCATATCTTTCACATTTGAAACAGCAGCAATCTACACAGGAATGGCTATTAAACAACAAAACAGAGTAAAACAATTTGAGCAAAATAATTTGAGCGAAATGCGCTGACTGGCAATTTTTGCTGTGAGAAAGCATAAATTAGCATTAAAAAAAAAAAAAAAAAAAAAAAAAGAATATTTAAACCCTAACAGGACAGAAGCAGCTGAAGAGCAGAACAGTGACTTACTTCTGCAGCATGGCTTGCCACTCGCCTAGTCTGTCTCCTATAGGGAACCGCTTAATGGTGCTCTGAATCTTCGCTCGCCACTCCCTCATGTAGTCCTCAATGTCGAACACAAATGGCTGCTGCCCAAAGTTGGCATCGACTATCTCTCCTGGAGTCTGGAGACCCACTGTAGGGTAGAGATTTGACTGGGAAGGAAGAAAAAGAAACCTGTATTAAAGCCAGCTTTCTCTTCCTGGAGCTGGTTCTGTGGTTTGGTGAGACACAAGAGCTGCTCTTTCCATTGAAAACTGGAATGGAAGAGGAAGAGACAACAGCTCTTCAGGTCCATCTCAGGGAACCCTGTCACTTCTTGTGCAGTTATTAAGTCATTGCATAAAACCAGAACAAGGGGTTTGGTCCCTCAGCGGCCTGTGAACAATGCCACGACTTGTCCATAGCATGTCCATTTTCTGACAGTTTGCTGCAGTTTCTAGCAAAGTTCACGAGTCAGCAATAATATTAGTAATTAAAAAATAAATGAAAGGGGCATCATCTCAATCAACAGATCCTCAACTATTTTAACTCAAAATGTCCTCAACTATTTTAACTCAACTCCCTTGGAAGCTGCTGTCTGAATATTGTCCATTTCTGATGAAAAGAGAATGAATGTAACAGAGCTCTGAGGAGCAAGAGCCATCCACACAAGAAATTCCACTATGGATAGATTTATTTAATTTTTAAAACAAACATAATGATACAAATAAAAGCTTTGATCCACCACCAGGACAGGATGAAAATAAAAAGGTCACTGCCATGAAAATACCTCTAAAATTTAACCAAGAACTCAGTTTCCAAAAATGATCTGATCGAAAATAGATGGTCAAAGCCTATCTAGAAGTTCTCTGAATTCAGGGTATTTTAAGAACAAGCTTACAAACAAGAAAAGAACCCCTGATACCAGTTAAATGTGGGACAAAAAAGAAATGGTAAAATTCAGAAAAAGGTACTGGTGTGCCTGGTTCTCATCACTCTGGATCACATTTTTTAAGAGCATATTCAATTCACTGACATGTTGCTTTTCTGCAGCACAAGTCACTCTTCTGTTTGTAACACAAATTCACTAATCCTCTGCTGATAGCCTGTGGGGTTTAGAGGAAGGAATTTCTCATGCCTCTCAGGAACTGTTTGCTGTTGGCTTTTTTCACTTTGCTCTAACACCCTGGAGACAGACAGAGCCAGAGACCAGAGCCTGGGCAAGGCCCACAGATGCACATAGTGAAAGTGAATTCTGGAATGTGGCCAGTTGCAATGTCTTGCTCATGGTTGAACCCATGTCAGATGTTAGACAAGTGCAGGAACAGACCTCTCTCCCTCTAGGTTAAATCAGCAAGAACTATTACTGATGGTTAGACAGTCATCCTAAAGAAAGCTAGGATCATTGTCTTTTCTACAGCAAGGAGAATGGGCTTTCCTACAGTTACTGGGAAAATTTATTCAACTCTGGGAGTTCTAGTAGGTAAGTTAATCACGAGATAGCAATGGGCCCTCATGGCCAAGGAGGCCAATGGTCTCCTGGGGTGCATTCAGAAGAGTGTGGCCAGCAGGTCAAGGGAGGTTCTCCTGTCCCTCTACTTTGCCCTCAAGAGGCCACCTCTGGGGTACTGTGTCCAGTGCTGAGGAAAGGCTGTGAGCCCTGGGGCTGTTCAGCTGGAGAAGAGCAGCCTGAGAAGGGATCAGGAACTAATGGGCCCCTGGGGGGCAACAGAATGACCAGACTCTTGTCAGTGGTACCCAGCAACAGGACAAGGAGCAATGGGCACAAACTGGAATCAGGAGGTTCCATCCGAACAGGAGGAGAAACTTTTTTTTTGTTGTGTTTCAGAGCCCGTCCCAGGCTGTCCAGAGAGGTTGTGGAGTCTCCTTCTCTGGAGAGATTCCAAACCTGCCTGGACCCCCTGCTCTGGGTGACCCTGATGGAGCAGGGGGTTTGGATCAGATGATCTCCAGACATCCCTTCCAAGCCCCACCATGCTGGGGTCCTATATAATTCTTTGCCAATGCAGAGACGTGAATGTCATCAAACTCCCCTGAAGATCTACTGCAGTTGTGGAGTTTACTTACTAAAGGTAGTAAGCTTGTTACAAAGCAGAACTCGTCAGAATTCTCCTCACATTGGCAAAAGGGGAACCAGCTTGTCTTGGGAAGTGGTCACTTCTCTGCTTTCGCTGGTGCGGCTACATCCGCAGGACTGTACTCAGCTCCCCACCTCCCCATCCAACATGCCCAAGACAAGACATTCACAAGCAGGGTCCAGCAGAATTCTGCTAGATGGTCAGAGGGCTGGAGTGCACAGCCTCAAGGAGAGGCTAAGAGAATTGGCTTAGAGAAGGCATATGGAAAAAAATCTAAATGTATATATTCCATACCCAAAACAGAGGTGGTAAAAGGTGGAGACAGATTCTTCTCAAGGATGTTCAGTGAAAGGACTAATGGGCACAAGCTGCAGTCAGGGAAAATTTGATGGGAGATGAGAAAAACTCTGCCTTGTAAGGATGATTAAGGAGTGGAGCAGTTTCTCAGAGACACTGAAGCATCTCTGCCCTCAGAGATTTTTCAAAATTCAACTGGATAAGGTCCTGATCAACCTGCTCTACCTTCAAAATTAATAAATAAAAAAAAAACCCAAAAAAACAAACAAACAAACAAACAATCAAAGGGGAAGACAATGAATCTATAAATACAAGAGGAAAGTTGAATTCAGAAATCAGGATAATTGCATCATTGCTGACTCAGCATATCTCCCCCTCTCCTGTTCTCCCACCAAGGAAGTCACTGGGTTAGAGAGATGTGCAAAGAAAATACAGCATGATACAGGAAGAGAAAAACTCCACATTTAAAAGCCTCTCCTTTGTTTCAAACCTAACTGACAGGGCAATATCTCTAATGAGGGATCAAATCTCTTCCACAATCCATATTTCAGACTTTTGTATTAGTTTAACTTTTTAGTATTATGAACCTAAGGACTTCCAAAGCTAGGAATCAGACACCTCAAATACTGGGAAGTTATTTCCAAGTTACCCCAGGTCAAAAACTGCAAGTTACAATAGATCACATATTTTTCAGCCACTTTTGACTACATTCATCTTTGAGGGGAAGCCACCTACCAACAACTTCTCTCCAATCATCTCTGAGCTAAAATTCCTTTTTTTACACATTGGATGTGTCCTCTCTGTTTAGGAGCTGCTGGAAACTATGCATCTCCAACACCATGCCTGATGCCAGAGACACATCATCCCCAAGCCCACTGACTAGGCAGATGCTTCTCCTGCCAAGCTCTTCAGACACCCCTTCACTGTGACTTTTGGACCACCTCTTGTCTCTGATATTGGTGGCCAGTTGCTTGACCTGTTTTTTTACCCCCCTTGTCCCTTTCCTCCCTGCGATCCCAACCTGGGCTCTTCCACATTCTGCTTTTTCACATTTCCTGCAGTTTCAGCAAACCCCCAGGCAGGATAAACCTGATACCGGCCTGTCTAAATAGAGTTAGACCAAAGCACTGACCTCACCAATATAAAAAGGGAAAAAACCTCTCTGTGGGATATTTGCTTCTTTGCAGGCAGTTATTTTATATTATAATCAGCCTGTGCCAAGACAAAATGTAGGGTTTTTTCCTCTCTGTATTTTCATACAAGTGCAAACACTCTTTAGAGGGAACTGAAACAAGGTGAAGAAATGTGCTTCCCTGCGTGGGAGACTTGTCATAACAAAATGTGGTTCTCAGTTGAAAAGTATCTGTTTCAACTTCATAATGCTGCAAAAATTGCAAAATATTGTCGTCATTATTTGCCTCTGAAAGGGGAATTTCGCAATAGGTGCTTCAAGGAAACAATTTCTAGACTGGTAATGTTTTGAAGGGTCAAACTAATTCCTTGTGTAATCTTGCTGACTTGTCAACTCTAGAAGTTATTTACACTTGAAAGGTGTAAAACTAATGGGGCTTACTGGGCAAGCTTCTCAGGGATCTGTGCTACCAGACAGCACCAACACCACCCAGGCTGTAATGCCAGCAAAGCTCTGACCCTACAGCCTCCCCTGGGGGATTTCAGTAATAAGGAGTGGAACAGAGCCAGCAAACAAATGTCAAGCTGCTCAATCCAGAGAGCCTCAAGGTTCACTCAGGTAAGATGAGTGTTTCCACTCCTGCTTCCAGTTAAATTTCTAGACAGCAGCTTCAGCAGGTGAAGAACATTCTGTATCTTTCATATGATGGATGTTTTCTCCTTTTTACCTTATCATGAATGGACATTGTGTGCAAGCCTGGATCACAATGCTCAAATAAAGATGAGCCAGCAAGGTGGCCAAGAAGGGCACCAGAATCCTGGTTTGTGTCAGCACTGGTGTGGCCAGCAGGACTAGGATAGGGATTGTCCCCCTGGACTGGACACTGGGGAAGCTGCCCCTCAAATCATGGGTTCAGTTTTGGGTCCCTCACTCCAAGAAGGACATTGAGGGGCTGAAGTGTGGCCAGAGAAAGGCAATGAAGCTGGGGAAGGGTCTAGAGCACAAATCTGGTGAGGAACAGCTGAGAGACCTGTAGTTGTTGAGCCTGGAGAGAAGGAGGCTCAAAGGGAGGCCTTCTGGCTCTTGACACCTCCCTGACAGGAGGCTGGAGCCATGTGGGGTTGGGCTCTTCTCCCAAGGAACGGGATAAGAGGAAACAGCCTCAAGTTGCCTCAGCGGAGGTTTAGGTTGGACCTGAGGAACAATTTCTTCCCCACAAGCATTGTCCAGGCTGCCCAGGGCAGTGGTGGAGTTCCCATCCCTGGAGGGGTTTCAAAGCCATGGAGATGTGGTGTTGAGGGACATGGGTTAATGGCTGGACTCAATTATCTGAAAGGTCTTTTCCAACCTAAATGACTCTGTGATCTTCCCCAGCTGTTCCACTCTAGTTTGTAACAAAGTCAGCACTGGGGCGAACAGCCAGCAAGGGCACATTAAACACAGACATCAGCTCACTGTGCTCTTGTGCATCAAAGGGATGGAAGTTAAGTTAAGCAGGACAGGTAATTTCAGCCTGCCAAATGTGAGCTGTGAAGCCCTATGGCAACACTTTACCTGCAAATAACACCACACCGCTATGTGTATTGGATAGCTATTCTTGATTGATGAGAGCCTAAACAGTACTTACCTATCTGTCCCAAAATGAAAACTGCTCTCATCTCAGAGGCAATCTCACCAAATGAGAAGATAAAGTGGTGAAAAAGTTAGAAGGAATATGGTAAAACTGTGACTCTAAAGTAATCTCCATCCAGAGGGAAATCAGAGGACATCTAAAACTAAGGGGCAGATCACAGGAACAATTGCTTGTCATGGATGTAAGGTGGACACAAGACCTTGCTCCAAAAGGTTAATATTCATAGACAGGTAAAACATTTTTGCTTTATTACATTGTGCTTGGACCAACTGAATAAGCTACTGTGAAACAACTCACATAGCGAGAGTTTCTGGCTTAGAGAACATGCAAGTTCAAAAAGCCTAGGAACAAAAAAAACCAAACCCCAAACTAAACAGGTGTATTGATGGCTGGTGTGAAAAGGCAAAGTAACTGGAACATCCTTCAGTGCAGATGCTGGATGGAATATGGAGAGATCTGTAAAACCATAGGTCCCACAGGGAAGGTGGAACAGGGCACCATTATTTCTCATGAGACAAAAATGAGAGGAACAATTTATATCTTTTGGCAGAAAAAAAAAGTTCTTCCACACACCATGGAAGTCAGCCAAGAAAATCAATCACTTTGGAGGCCTAGAGAAATTATGGAAACTTGGAAGTTCCTCAGAGGAAATTAATTTGAGGTCATAGAGTATAAAGATGGGGGTGCAATCTCAGGGACAAGAAACTCTGTGTGAGATGGGTGCAGTGGATGTACTGGTGGATGGCTGACCTGCTTTTACCTTCTTTCCCCCACCACTGCTCCTTGTTCAGGAGCTCTTGGGTCTGAAAAAGAGCAAACTTCTTTTTGTTCATGACCCACTGTGCTTTTGTAAGACCTGACTAGACATTAGTACCTGGTGTAACTCCACTGGTGTCACTGCACTCAAGAGTAACTCAGTATTGGGGATGGTGAATCAGAGGACTAGCTCCTCCAGCAGTTCCATGAGCTTGTTACTCACTGTGGGCAGAGGCTTGTCAAAAACCTGTGTGATAGGCACACATTACAGCCAGCTAAGCCTGACCTTCACGCTCAGAAACATCCTTCCTTAACCACAGTGTGGAAAGGGAACAACTCCACCATGGCTGCAAAACTTGGAGGAGAGAGGAAGAAGCTGAGAATAGTAACAAGGCATTTTGCATCTGTCTAATGATAGACTTGAGAGGCTGCTCAATGACTTTGCACATACACTCCTCACAAAGAAAACTACATCTGAAAAACCTGTAATGAAGTTTGAATCCTTGTTTTAAATCCAGGAGAAGGAGCACCATATTCTAGGAGGTGGCAAGCACTGAGAGGAGGCTTGTGAGTAAGCCCCCAGACCTGGCCACTGCATGACAAAGTTCCAGAAAAAGGAGCACCCACAGTAATGAGTGGTATTATTTTTTAACAGGGCATCAAACAGAAAAAATAAATCACACCCCCACACTCTTCCCCCTCCCTTATGTTTTGCATCCTTAGTGAAAATACTGAAAATAGGTGTACTTACAGGGAGGTCTGTAAAGGCTATACCTGTGGGTGGAAAAATATTAGAATTAAAAAGACAAAGGATTTTTTTTTTTTAACCTGCTTGGCTACATCCTTAACATGCTACAAAACTTCACTGCATATAAGCCCCAGCTCTGACCCTGCATTTCACTGCATGCTGTGTTTGGAAGTAACATCCCTCCCCAGACCCTTCCTCTGCAAGGTTTTGCATCTGGAGAAAGGTGCAGGAAAAAGGGTCCAATATCTACATGTTTCTGACATCTCTCCCAGGAATTTGATTTTCTAAAAAGCAGTTCTCCTCTTTTCTTTGCTTCTCCCTTTATTATTAAAGAGTTGGTTTTCAATACTCATTCTGGCTTTAAAGACAGTTTTCCTCTAACATTGCTTTGTTTAGGCTTTAATTACCTCTCCTTACCAGCCAGAGGGACAGGAACATTCAACACTTTGCATTAGAGCTGGGGAACTGCCCTGCACCAGGACAGAGCTGTGTGGTGAGACAGATCAGGCAGCAGCAGTAGCTCTAACCCACAGGTTTCATCAGGTCACCCTCACCCCAAGTACAGGAGAAGCTGCTGCCATGTCCTGCTCACCTCACCAAGCTAAGCTTAATTCAAGTTTTAAGCAAACTTATAACGAGTTAAACTGGAAGCTGTATACTTTTCCATGCATGTTCTTTTTTGTCCCCAGCCAGAGGAAGGCTGACACCCACACCAGTACACCCAGTTCTTCCCCATGTACCACCTCTCAGCCACACAGCAATCCCTTTCTGGGTGACAGTCAAACAGCCGCACAGAAGCAAGTGCACATCATTCTCTGGTGTTTTAATGTTGGACATTAGGAAGAAGTTGTTTCCTATGAGGGTGGTGGAACAAATTGCCCAGGGTGGTCATGGAGGCCCCACTGCTGGAGACACCCAAGGTGAGGCTTGATGGGGTTCTGAGCAACCTGACTTCACTGAAGATGTCCCTTGGTTGGACTGGATGACCACTAGAAGTCCCTTCCAACTCAGGGCATTCTACAATTCTATTCTATGATGACTATTTTAACCCAGAGCTGCAAAGTGATGTTACCAAATCAGCCTGAAATGGTCACTTACACCACTTTTAGGAGTCAACTTAGGAAATAATTACTATTTGAAAGAGCACAGATACAAAATCAAATCCTTGGGAAAAAGATCCTGAATATTTTACTAAATAAATAGCCAGAAAGGTTTCATTAACACCCCAGCAGATAGCCAATAATGAACATCATGGAAGTCTGGACCTCATCTGTTGATCACCCTCTCTGCAATCCAGCCAAACATGTATACACAAGTGGTGTTGAATGCCTGGCTGAGAACAACATTCAGGAAGCTGTTCTCAAATGTTGGGGCAAACAGTTTTTTTCAAAACCACTCAAACCACTTTTTCACTTCACACTTTTTTTTCTCAGCTTGTTTCTACCCTTGCACTAAAATGAGCCCGAGCTCCTTGAGTCTGCAGCCCACAGGAGTCTTCCTCTACCATCCAGGATCACTCAGAACCAAAGGTAACCCAGCCTTCCCATGACAACTCGTGTAGCTGCTCATCTCGGAGCCACACCCAGCACATCGACCAGCATCCGAGGGTTAAGTGGACTGTCAGGGGGGTGGAAAATTGGCTGGAGTGCCAGGATCTAAAAGCTGTGATCAGCAGTTCAAAGTCTAAGTGTTGTCATCAGGGATCGATGTCAGGGCAACACAGTTTAATGTCTTTCCTAATGACGGATGATGGGGCAGCTTGTACAGTCTCAGTAGGCTCAACACGCTGGAGAAATGATCCAGTGAAAAGCTCACAAAGCTCAATAAAAGCAACTAAAGAGACACTCTACTAGGCTGTAATATTCCCTGAACACAGGACAAGCTGAGTCTGAGTGGAGAGAAAGCAAATCTGCAGCAAAGGACACAGGGGTCCTGTCGGGCAATGAGTAGAGCAGGAGACAGTGGTGGGTCCTCACAGTGAAGCAGGTCAAGCACACCCCAAGATGTATTAGTAAACTGGGCTTATCATCAAGAGTGTGGCTTAAAGGATGGGATTTCTCCCTTCTCTTCCACACTTCTGAGTATAAACTTGGAGTTTGACATCCACCTTTGGGCTCCTCAACACAAGACAGTTGCAGTAGAGGTCTGTGTTGGACTCACTCCAGTCCCACTGTCTGTCTTGGGTTGGACATGAGGAAACAACTTCCCTGAACAGGCTGCCCAGAGAGGTGATGGAGTCCCCATCCCTGGGATTTGAAAGACATGTAGATGAGGTGCTGAGGGACATGGTTAAATGGTAGGATTGGCAATGTCAGCTTAATGGTTAGACTCAATGAAGGTCTTTCTTAGCCAAAACAACTGTATGAATCTATGATTCATATGTGTCCCCAGGCATACAATATGCTTATAGACTTTTTAGCCCAACTCTACTCTCCACTCCACAACAACCTTCACACTACCTTTCAGAATTCAATGTGGGTGAGACACTGTACAGTTGGGTGACCAGCCAGAGATCTCCATGTCCTATATGGTAGGGCTCTCCTTCCTGTGACACTTATTTTGGTAAACATCATTCAGAGAATGCATGAGCAATGCTGATGGACTGTGGTAAGCAACAGTACATTCATTGTGATGGGCATCCTGATGGAGACTAGGGAGATGTCAGCCCATGAAAATGTTTTATACTTCTACAGCTTGTTGCTGAGAAGCTCTGTTAAACCTTCAAAGCTCTACATGCTCTTGGAAATAGTTCTCCTCCAATCAAGCCACTTGGGTAAAACTGTCCTAACAGAGGAACAAGCCCAAAGCCAAGTTTGATATTTTCCAGTCATTTTAAATTTGGTTCATCCAAAGTCTTGTTTTAAACCTCCCATAGCTCCTGCTCTCTGCAAGCTTCATCTGAAAGGTTTGGGGACAAACCTGTTAAATCTGGCATGGACATCTATGGTTCTCCAGGACAACCAGATTTCTTTGTCATCCTTAGTGTTCCTGTTAAGTTTCTAAACTGTTTGCAGAATGGTTGTTTTACTTTACAGGTCAATTTAGTCCTTCCAAGAGCCTGCACTAGAACTCGGATTGAGGGAATTTTTCTATGCCAAGACTTTAGAGGGCTGCACGCTCTTTTTATAGCCCTGTCGCTCCGTTTACCTTGGCCTGCTATCAAAGTCTAGGATCTGAAACATTCCTACGTTAGTCCCTGGGAGAACTCATCCACTTAATCCCAGAGACCTGTAGCTGTCACATTCCCTCATCACGTCCTATGCCCAAGACTAATAGCCAGAGCGCTGACATTTCTCCCCTTTCCCTCCTAACTCACCCTCACCACACCTCCATCCACATCTCAGCATGTCCTTTGATGCCAGGACTTGGTGCAGAACTTGAGAAAAGTGTTTCATCAGCACCTAGAATGCACTAAAGACATTTTCCAGACCAGAGATCTAGACTACCTATGATATCAAACAGTTTTCAGGTGACATTTACAAATAAATTTCAAGACTTTACTCCAACCAGAGCATCCAGAATGGCTAAGAAAACATATCTTAGAGTGCTCCTGATGATCTGATTAAATGGAAAAGTGTAGAGAAGATGGGAGATCATAGTTAAGCATCAGGAGACACTGCAAGGAAATTGCAGGTGCAGGTTCCAACATTTGCCCTTGTTTAACTTCAAGAGGTTCCTTTCCACCCAACTCTCCAGCATGTCCAAGGTCTCACAGAATAGCAGCACAACTCCAGTTTATTAGCCACTCCTCTCAGTTCTCTATCATCAGCAATCTGAGAGTCCACTCTGTCCCTTCATACAGGTCATCAGTGAATATGTTGAATGAGACTGTACCTAGTCCTGACACCTGGGAAACACCATGAACTTTATGCCTCCAACTAGACTGCACCACTGATCACAACCCTCTGAGCTGTCAGTCAGCCAGTTCTCAATCCATCCCACTATCCACTCATGTAACCCACAATTCCCAAGCTTCCCTATGAGCGTGTTATGAGATACAGTGCCAAGAGCCTTGCTGAAGCAGATGAACTATCATTTCTCATGCATCTCATGTCTTGCACCACCCATCTGAAGAGCCCTTTCCTTTCCTCCTGGGACAGATGCTCCAATCCTTTCATCATTGTGGCAGTTGGACTCTCTCCGTGTCTCTCTAATGCTCTCTAGCACTCTTCCCACAAGCTCACCAGAAATTATGCACTCTTCAGGCACTCCACTCTCACTCCTTCCTTCAGCTTAGCCAGTAACTCAAAACAATTTTGTCCCTATAGGTGTTTTTGAGTGAAGTATTTTTCTACCAGCTTCTTAATCTTGAATTCAACAATGTAGAATTGACAGCAAGGAGAAGCAAAGGAAATCATTGCCCATCCCTGCCAAACCAAATAAATTCCAGCACAAAAAGTGAGCAGAACGTATCAAAATTTAGTGCATGTCTTATGTGACCAAAAAAAAAAAAAAAAATAAAAAAAAATTACAAGAATTTACCCAGAGTAAAGACTTTGTAATCCAAGGGAAAGATATTTTAGATGAAAATGGAAACAACTTTCTATTTTAGACAAATTACATATGATGGATGCCTGGAAAACATTTGTGAGATATTCCTTTGGGAAAAATTTTGAAGTCCTTAACTTTAGGGCAACTACTGAAACAACTGTTGGAATAAACCAAATGATAGATCAGTGCTTAAGTCACTTCTTGTGCTGAATTAATGTCTAGTTTGGGAATGCCTGGAGCAACATGTTAAAGCTCACAGGTGGACAAATTCCTTTAAAAAGTGACAAGACTGATCCAGTGGATTTGTAGGCAGCTGAATGACCCAAGAACTAAACTTCCCACTTCTTTGTCTCACCATAGCCCAGCCATGAGCCATCTGATCCAACCTCCCACTGGCTGTGCAGGAGCAAAGGAAAGGAGCACAAGCTGGGGCTGCAATCTGGAGCTACTTTAGCAAATGGAACAGCATAGAAACCATTTTGCACGCTGGACATATATATGACTTGGAGCCAATTACCATGTCCTGACTGTTCCTTAGTGCTTTTTCTCTCCCCTTTCCTAAATTTTACCCACAAACGTGGAGACAAGAGCTACACCACATGCCAAGTATTAAACAGCAGCAGGAAGAGCAGTGTGGGAGCACCCTCCTCCTGGAAACAGCAGTCTGCTCACCTAAGCTGTGGCCGTTCTTGGTGTAGAAGCAGGTGTTGTTGATGAGGTTGACGCAGCAGCCGATCACGTCCCCGGTGGTGAACGTTGGGCCGTAGGGCTGCCCTGTCCCGGAGGAGCAGAAGGAGTGCCCGTCGTCGCCATGGTACCCATAAGAGTGCTTGTCCCATCCTGCTCAAGACAAGGCAAAAGGACAGGTCAGCACTGAAGCTGGTTTAGCAGCTCAACGCGGTAGCCTCGTCTCATGGGACACAATTTGCTGGTAGGAAATTTGAAATTTTGATTCCTACACTTGATTGACCCCAGTATTAATTTTCACACCAGTCACAATACATCATTTGAATTTCAACCTCACTTGTCCTTACAGGAAATAATAAAAAGAGCAGATTGTCAACAGTCATTCTGAGAAAGAAAAATAACTTTGTGATTAAAAAGAAATAAAATAACCCCTTGTTTCTGTTTTTCCTTGCCTGTGGTGAAACAAGCTTGTCTTTGTCAAACACTTGAGTTGCCCACTGACACAATCTTTCAGCAAAAGCATTTCATAAAATAATTCTCAGCCAGCTGCAGCTTTTTCTGTAGCTTTTTTACTCACAGGCATAACCAGAGACAATTTATGTGTCCTCACCTTTACCTCTCCTTTCTAACAGCTGCAAAGGATTTCTGTGTTCCCCTTGGGCAACATGAGAGATGAATCCACCCTTTAAAAGCTGAAGTGTTCTTCAGGTAACACGTTGGGTTTTCTTCTTTAACATTCAGACTTCATGATCTTAAAGGTCTTTCCCAGCTTAAACTATTCTGTGATTCTATGATTCTCTTTCCAGGACAAATCTCCCTCTTGCAGAGGGATGACAGTTGTTGCTCCCAGGGTTGTGGTCACCAGGTGACTCAGTGAATGGCACCTGAATTACTAACCCAAGCCTGGCAATTTCAGCTGCTCCGGATGGTCCCTCCTTTCTCAGGAGACCAGCTATGGCAGGTAGGGATTCCAGGGAAGCAGTTCTATTACCAGAGAGTTTAAAGAAAGTATGACATAGTCTAGACATAGTCTATCTTATAATCAAGACTTCCAGAAGAATCAGGATCTTCTCCAGCTCTTCTAAGCATTCCTATGAATTGCACAATCAAAACCACATCTCAGAGAAATGTATTTTGATTGAACTGGAGCCATTAATAACAACCACTTGCATTTGAGAGGGATACAGTTGGATCCTTAGGCAGATGGTTTCGACTGAAGTGGAAGAAAAAGAAGGTGCTTTCACCATCAAAGAAGGTGGGCTGGAGTGCTTCTGATTTCCCCACAAAAATAACATTATAGCACTAGAAATTTAAATCCCATCTAGTGGTGTTCAGCTACAGGCACTCAGGTATCTTATCAGCTCAGAGTTTCTCAGAAAAACAGGAAACATTTGGTACATGTCCAGTTTTGATTGCACCACACACCACATGAATGCCAATGGGAAAGTCAGGGAATGCAGCAAGTCTGAAACGCCACAGTCCAACATTTTGGACCGTGGGGCAAAGTTTGGGAGTGAAAGGTGTGAAGGACTCCTAGCAAATTCTAATCCACAAATGATGAATAATTTCCACTCTTAAGTCCCACACATCCACAGGAACAGACCAAGATGTCCCAACATCAGCTCCAAACAAGCTGTTGACAATAGCATGAGTCCTGTTTAAGATCTTTATGAACAACAGGGACAACAGCACAGCCAGCACCCTCAGCAAGCTCAGAAACTATGCCAAAGCAGCTTGCCAAAAACAAAGGAGGCAGTGAGAGGGCCTCTAAAGTCTGTTCTCAATCTTCCTCCTCTAATACTCTAGCCAGTAAAAATATAATTTATATATTGAGGTTTTTAATGCTATTGCTCCTTTCCGTTGTCCCTTTTATTTTCTCTGCTGCTGGCCTAGGAAAAGCTGCCACAGCTGATCTAGTATCTTAGTCTCCCCCACAACAGACCTATTACACATGTCAGTTCAGAACTTCCCTAATGAAGCTGTTGGTAACTTCAAATGATAAAAATACCTATTAAATTTAAATGAGAAGTGATTGAATAAAGGCTTTGAGGACAGTGTCATATGTGGTATGCACAGCAACAGTGCCTGAAAAAATCTGGATTTGAATCTTATTCTCCAGACAACCACTAACATCACCAGTTAAGGAAATCTTGCTCACCCAGCAGTTTTTTTAATGATACACAGAGTTTTTTCAACTCAAATGTCGTGTAGTGCTGAATCTGGACCTGACATAACATGAAGTGTTTCAAATCTAGACTGTCAGCCTTATCAAATCAACACTAGCATCTAAAAAAAAAAAAGAAAAAAAAAAGTCTGATTTCCTTGAGAGAACTTACTGTACTCACCACAAATGTAAGTTGAGTGGTGTTAATTATATGCCTCGCCTTTAGTTATTTATTAATAAATAATGTATTAGTATTTCTACAATTCTGCCCAAAATAAACACGAGGGCAATGGCATATGGGTCACTCCAGCACTGACCAACCTCAGCCAACCTTCTGAAATTGCCTAATAATGTGAATTAAAAATAACATCCAGCACTTCCAACACTTCTAGGTCAGAGTTATCTGGGTCTATTGATGTAAACAGCACACCCCCATCTAAAGCGTTTGGCATTATCTCCCATTACCAGCAGAGTGGGGAGTAATTAATTCATTCCATGGATTTGCAAATACACCCTCCGATTTCTCTCCTAATACAAAAACACTTGCAGAAACTTGGGACATCTCTGCATCATTAACAATTTACTACCGCCACCTAGTAACAGGTCTAGGATACTACAACCTTTTCTCTGACTCCCACCATACTATTCACACCTCCAGTTACTCAATAGCTTCTTCCTTTACAGAACCTGCTTTAACAAGGGCTGATTCAGACTTCCTATGTGCCTTCTCCACACATATATGCAACTTCCCCAGAGGTTTTAACCTTTGTGTGCCACTTATACTCAAGTGCTTTCAGAAGCCACTGTTTGTAACTCAGAAGGCAGAGATGAGATGTTACTTCCGTGTTAAAACAGTTGGCCAGAAGGGATGTGGGGTCAGCCCTGCAAAGGATCCTCTACAAGCACAGGTCATGCCTATCTCATGCTCTCCTTGAACAGCATTATAGCTTTCCAACCACCTGCAGCACTGAGCAAGATGGAGTCTGTTCCCTCAGTGCTTCTCAAATTATTTTCTTTCCATTCAACCATCCAGTCGTCCTTAAACATTCATACCAAACGCTGGATCCTGCAAGGAGTTCAACAGCAACTGCAAGCTGCATGAGAATGTGCCTCCTACTGCTTCTATTACCTGTAGTTCTTACACTGGAGAAGATGGTAAACTACATAGTTGGTTTCTTCAGAACACAAATACATCATTATATAGACCTCTACTAAATCCCACATAATCACCACTTTTCTAGACTGATGACTCCTGGCTTGTTTAGCTATTCTCTGCCTGACTGTAATAATCTGAATAGTTTCTGGATTTACAGTGTTGCTTTTGAGAACAGAGATGGAGATGCATCACAGAGAAGGGCAGCAGGCTGTAGCTGGTCTCTGTGCTGTTCTGTAGCCCTCTCTGAGTGAACCCCAGCATTTTCTCTTTTATTATCCTTTTTATACCACTGAACTGATGTTCCCATGAAGCTACTATAACCACTCTGAAACGCATCATCACTCTGGTGACAACGTTCTCTCCATGTGGGTCCTCATCTGCACTCAGCCTCAGCTTGCTCCCCCAGCTCATGTCCAGCACCTTCCACCTCACCAGCTTCATGCTCATAACCCTCAACAGTTGGAGCAGCCCATTGGGGCTGGTGGGTGCAGGCACCTGCTTCTAAGGAAATGCTGGGGGTACCCATGTACAAACAGTTTCTGAGCAGTAATTAATTCCAACCAGACTGTGGGGTTTAAACAACATCCCAGTTCAGTCTCTTGTGACAGCTGACATCTAGAGCAAAGGACACTACACTAGATGCTGTCAACCAAGTCTAAAAATTCCCAAATGCAAGCACAGGTACCTTACAGAATTTCAGGAATCTGGACAAGAACAGACAATGTGCTTTTCTTTTTCTGAGGTAAAGCATATCCCAAGGCACCATACTCTATAGACTGAAATACAGTCAGTGTGTCTGGAGAGTCCAGTTTTCACAGTTCTTACTTTCCCATCCTCTCTTCAAAAGCACAAATCATTTTAAAGCAGAAAGGCAGAGGACAGAAAGGATTTGGCCACCTGGCCCATGGCAGCAGTCAAAGCAGAACCTAAACATCCTGCTTCCTAAGCCTCCCATTTTCACTACAGCTCATTTTGTAGATAAGTGCACTTTGAACATGCAACTATACCAGGACCACTCCACAGTAGGACCTCAGCAGTCAAACAAGAAGAGGTTAAAATGATGTTCCTTTGAATTGAGTACTTCAACCCCCCAACCCCAAATATATCTATAGTATTTAATTAACAGCTAGAAAGATGCAGAATAGCTCTGTGCAATCAAGAGAATGAGAAGAAAGAAAACCAGAAACCATGAGTACAGCTTAGGACATATTTACATGTTAGCACCAAACTGATGTTCTGTTTGGCCTGCTAACAAGAAAAAGTAGATATACTGATCTTCTTGGCAGACTATGTTGAGCCCAGCAGACAGTGAAAAAAAAAAAAAAGTTCCATTGCTACTGCTTGATAAACAGGCCAGAATTATGCAATGCCAGACCATGTGGAAGAAGAGACCTGAGTTACTTCAGGACACAGTTATGGGATCAACTCATAAACATTGACTCTGAAGCAAGCACTAGCTCCCTGTCCTTGTCCAGTAGATTGCCTGGGACAATCCTCTTCCCACTTCTCTGGCCAGCAATCCCAGGTTCCCCCAGCTGCCCATGACAGGGTAAGTAGTATGCAAACACCAGCCACAGAGGGACAAGAACTTGTCACACTGAAATAAAGCAATCATTTTAATAAGGTTTATTGATTCCAAAGTCCGACAGAAACAGATGTACAAACTGCTTGTACAGTGCTTGGGGAACGGGATGTTGAGGGTGGAGCCAGCGAGTGGCTCCCAGTGGAGCCCAGACACTGCTGGACCACGTTCTGGATGGAGGCAGGGCTGATTCCAAGCGCTGCACTGAGCAGGCTGCTGTTGCTCAGCCAGCTATGGGCCTTTGGCAGCAGCAGAGCATGATGTCAGTGGAGGGGAAAGTACATTCAACAGAGGCTGAGCAGATTCATATGGTGCAGGGAGGAGGATGTTGCTATTCAGAATTCCTTCTACAATGTCACAGGCAGTGACTGGTATTTGATGAGACAGGACAAAAATACATACAGGGAAGAAGCTGTTACTACAGCAGAAGCAGAACCACCCTCTGTTCACTGCTCTACTACCCTGCAGTGGACATGCCTTCGGTGTAAGTTAGGCTAGAGCATGTCTCTGCCTCTAGCAAAGGGAAGGCTGAGCAAGCCCCTGTGCTCCTTCAGCCTTAGAAGCTGAACGCCTGGTCAAGAAAAACCTGTTGCCTCAAGAAGCATCTAGGGTGCTGCAGCACCTCAGCTGTAGTTCAACTTTATAGCCTTTATGCCAAATTATATGAAGTTGCACAAAGATCAGATGCTTTGGTGAGAGCAAGGAGGTAGCTTTGTTTTTTTTTTCACTCAACCACGCTTCAGCATCAGAGCAACTAATATTGTTGCAACACATCTCTTGGTTTCCATAATTAGATTATAAAAATAGCTGCTCAGTGGCCACAGCAACCTGGGCTTGTAGGTTTGGGGTGGTGGGAATAGGAGACATATGGTCCTGGCATGGGATAGCTGCCTAGCTGGTTCACATAAGAGGAGGTATTGTCACGACACCAGCTGCAGGACAGGAATAGGACCAGGGAGCAGCGTGCTTAGCATGTTACAGCATCTTCCTGGCAGAACTTCAAAGGCCAGGACATCTGCCCAGAAAGCATCAAAGAAAAAAAAAAGTCCCCAAAATTAATTTATGAAATGAAGAAATCAGAGCTAACAACACCCCAACTTTTTATCTGTGTACCTTCATTCTCAGAGCAGCTCCTACTTCTGCAGTGGCAAAATAACTTTGAATGCAGTCATGGCCCAAATGCTGCACTGCAGGACTTGTGTGTATAAAGAAAATAACCCATCTTGCTCTGTGGAAGACAAGCCTCCTAAAGTAGGGGTTGGACATGGTCAGTGAATCATTTACAAGGTTACTGCACTGGACATGTCCCAGTGAAGGACCACTGTACACTGGCCTCCTTCTCAACCCAGCTCCCAGCAGACCAGGCCGATTCATCCAAGGCCAGTTTGGCTCCTACAGAGCAACACCAGATGATGCTAATAGAGCAGTGAAGGACTCTTGACAGGCCTGGCTGAAGAGCTGGCTCAGAAGCCATTCCATAATTTTGAAAAAAAAGACTTGCACTAGTACCTGTAAAAAGAGACAAAGCTCAGATCTAATCCTCAGAGGATAAAGACTTCAAATGTGGCAAGAATCCAAAGAAGAGAGAAAAGAAAAAAAAAAAAAAAGTAAAATCACAGCATTTTCTTCACATGAACAGAGAGTAGGAATAAAAAAGACACAGTGACCCAAAGATCAGAAAGACACAAATACATACAGCTGAAAGGCCTACAGGAGTTCAGGAGATCCAGCATAACATGGATGTGTACAAGTGCTGCCTCATCCACCACAGACACTACAAGAAAGTAACACTGTAAAATTTATTTTAACAATATTGATCCAATGTGGCAATTTTTAGACCAGAGCAGCAACTTCTACCATTTGACAGAAGCTCCATGTTAACCAACCTTCAAAACAACAGCAAACCACAGTCTACACTTAATTATATAATAATAACACTACCCATTGACTCATAAAACGAAAACAACAAAACCAGAACACTCTGGGTGGCTGCAACACAGGCAATACATTGTCAACAGGAATGGTCTGTTCCACCTGCCCCAGAGATTGGTAATTAATCCATTTCACTATTAATTAGCATGCACCTCACCACTGAATACAGTAGTCAAGATAAATATCCTCCTTCACTGAATGAATAAAGTTGGCAATCCCTCCTTACAAACTTGATGGGCTATGTTCTGCCAGTCAGAACATCACCTGGTCTTCTCTATACCAGAGAGGCTAAGATGTGCTAGAAGACATTTATAGTCCCATAAACAACACAACACGGTTAGAGCACAACTACAAAAACCGGTTGGTTCTATCTACAAAGGCAAGGCTCAGAAAAGCTCTCTAGCATGATCAGGTCACCACTGTACTATTGTGTCTATTATAGTCCCTGACGCACCCGCCGGAGGGGGCAGGGAGAAGAGCAGAGGTACAGAACAATGTGTGACGGGGGATGAAAAAAAAAAAAGTCAGATAAGGAGTTTTGCTGTTTATCTGTGAAGTGTCAGAGACAAAGAACATGTTGGATACAAAAGCTCATCGCACACACAAGCTTCAAATCTCAGACTAAATTCACATGCTCATTTATAGGCCAGCTTTTCAACTTATAGCTGATGGGCAAGAACACCTCTATAAAATAAAAACCTTCAGACAAATCTTGCAAGGGCAGGAGTCATTTTCCAGAGACACTGAGGCAGAGCAGTTAAGTCACTCAGCCAAAAGCAACGTTGAAGTTCTTTCAGAATGCAGGGGGTGAGAACCTAGCTACTACTAAAAACAATCCCTAAAATGGTATTTAATGAGGTAAGAAAATTACAAACAAAAATTTATATAACACAAGATGTTATGGATAGATAAGACTTCCAGAAGCAGAACTCATGATGTCAAGGTGTTGCAGTAAGACCACCTAAATTCTAAACTGAGGTTCCTTAAGGACTTCAAAATATATCAATTAAAGGAAAGCAACTGAAGACACTCCTATTTATCCATCCATAAAAATAGCTGCTACCCATCAGTTTGAGTTGTAGTGAAATTTAGCTTTGTGCTGATGTTGTTACATTTTATCTGAAAAGCTCAAATAATAGAGCCACTATAATTTATCATTTGGGTTTTTTTTTTAATCTGAAAGACAATCAATACTGATTACAACTCTTGCTGACAGCTAAATTACTAGCTCTAAATTGCTAATCATCTCTTAACTGTCACTAAGATTACCTGGATTGCTGTGCTACAACTGGAGATGCAACCTGTGGTACTGGTGAAGGCCAAATCACAAACCCCCCTAACCAACATCACCTCCACTCTGCTGCTTTAGAAACTGTTTTCGTATGACACAATCCCAACAGAACATGCCTGATGACAGAAAGCTGCATGCACTGCCAGGCTCCAGAGTACACATATCTTACATATCTGGGAGCATGCTGCATGAGAAAAGCAAGCAGAACCTCTACCATTACCCAGCCTCTCACCAAGAGTGTTACAGAAGCATAGGCCAGCCAAACCCCCTGGGTAAGAATCACCCACACTAGTGCCTGAGCATTTAACAGACAGTGGAAACACTTTGATTAATCTTCCAAAGCCACAGCAACTGCCTTGAAATACTGATTTAGGGTTTTGTTCAGCTTGAATGAGGTGGCTAAGCACCTTTCCAGCTATTCCAGGGAGAAGCTCAGTTACTGAAAGCTCAGCTTTCACTCTGCCTCCTCCATTCAATCCCAAAGTCTGTGGGCCCAGTGGAAAAGACCAAAAGAGAAAGAAAATAAAAACAATATCTCCCTAAAAAAACCTGACCAAAGGGCTGGCCACAGTTTCTCTGGCTGCAGCAGGACAGTCGATACAATCACTACACACAAACACAGGGATCTCAAGTGGAAAGAGGCAGTTACTTTTACTTTATACAATCCTAATTTCCACATAAATAGCCATGAATAAAACATGAGATTAAATTTAACCTTAATTCAGAAGGTTATTCACACCCAACACCTCTCTAGTTCTGTGGCTCAGGAGCTGCTCTGGTTACTCTCCAGCTCTGAACACAACTGACAGAGAGCAACAGGTCTGACCTCATTCGAGGACTTGATCCCTACTGTTCTGTTGTCACTCTTCAGCAAGTCATGCAGTGCCCTTAAGGTATCTGTCCAGCTCCTCCACACCATGCCAACTCACCCAGTATCAGCTATTAGCAGAAGGCTCATGTTTTAGAGCACATCCCATCTAAACAAGCTGTATCCAGCTATGTGTAAGATAACCCAATTAACAGAGGCACATCTAACAAGCAAAGCAAAGGAGCATGTGGGGATGAAGGCTCTGGCAGCCATGAGAGGAAGGAAAGCAGCTGCACATGCTTCCAGGTACAAATGTAACTGCAAGCTTTTCACTATTGCTGGTTTTGCCAACTCTTGACAGCCTATAAAACCTGTGCAAAGTTTATGTGGAATGAAGAGATGACTGACTGAGCAATGAGTGGAGCTTGTCAGACCTCAACAGATAGTGGATAGAGATCAAACAAACAAGACTCAGAAAGATACCTAGAAATTTTTTTTCATAAAAGCATAAAAGTAATACAATTTTGAGAAAGAACAACCTTTTTAAAGGTTATTTTCTGATCTGCAGAGTAGAAGCAGGAAGAGAAAGCAAGATGAAGGTGAGTTAACAGCAGAGGAATTCAAAGACCATGATTCTTCCACACAGATGCAGGAGGGCACCCATGGTGCATTTAAAATTTACTCAGGCACCACATATAGAACTGAGTGCAAAGACAAGAAGAGAACCAATATAAATGAACCAGGTTTGTCCAGAACAAACAGCAAATAATTATTTATCAGATTTTATTTCTCAAGTTTTACATATACTGAACACATTAAATTGATTCCATATGAGGGGAAAAAACCCAACCCCTTAAGACTAAGAATGTGAAAGCTTAAGTTCAAAGGAAGTCCTTTTGGTTGATTATAAGAACTCTAAATTTCTTATCCCTTTCTGCAATATGACCTTCATTTGGACTTAATTAAAAATCAAGCTATTTTTAAAATAGCACATGGTGCAGCACAGTAAAAGCAGATTTTGGAATGAAACACATCTTAGAAAATTTTCTCCGGCAGGAGCTTTCCAATTTTTTTATTTTTTTTTAATGGGGATGGGTACCTCATATTCCTTAGCCTTGTCCCAGGGACTGCACAGTTATTAGCAGCTTTTTATTTTGCACTAATTGCAACGCTGAAATGCATCTTCCTGTTTAGTCAGAAGAAACAAAGATAGCACAGCTGAACAACAAAGTGGTGATAACCGTGAGACTCACTTAAAATACATCCCACTTCCAAAACTTAGAGACATGTGTAGACAAATCTAAATGCCTGTGACTCTCAAAGGCCAGAAATCTTAAATCAAATGTGTATCTTTTTCTTGGCCATGTATGTTTATTATCAACCACTATTCTAAGCTCTGCAATAATCTCCACCCATCCACATGAGCTCAAGTGGTGAAGAAATTCCTCCACAACCCATTACCTTCCATTTCTAAACAGATTGATAACCTCTTAGGATGTCCAAGACAGATACAAATTAAATTTTCAGGTCAAAACCTAGTTAAGTTGGTAACAACCAGGGTACCCAAGTGAAGTTCTGGGAGCAGTTCTCAGGCTGCTTTGTTCCCTCAGCTCCTACTGACCTGATTTTTGACATTGTGAACTGCTCCCAAGAAACCTGCATTTAAGCAACAAGACACTTTCCCAGATGCTCCAGCATGTCTTGTGTCAAATACATCAGTAGGGTTTGCTCAGTCTGGGTCAAGAGGGTCTCTCTGCTTTGATTCTTCATATTCCTTTGCAGCTTGGTGTGATTAACTCCAATTCATTGGTCATGACACCCTTCCATAGCCCAGGCATTGCCACTACTTCGATTCACTTTTGAGCTCAGTAGCTTCATAAACTTTCAGTCCCTTGATCATTGGGACTATGAGATATCAGACAGATAAGAGCAACACAAGCATGTGCTTTCATTGACTCATTTTCAGTGCTTTACTATGTGACTGAACAAATGAAAGCTCAGTGCAAAAAAAAAAAAACCAATCCAATCAAGTTCAAATATCATCTCACCAATCACCAAAATAAAAGGTATCCAGCATCGTACACAAACAACTTGAAAAAAAGGCAGACATTAAAAAAAACCCACTAGAGATGCAGCCAGCCAAGCTAGCTCCAGCCCAGTATGCCCCAGCAAGATGCTCCTTCAGAAGAAACAATCTCCATGATCAGCTGGATAACTGTTAATTGGAGGGAACACTCAGTCTTTAATTAAGGTTTTCTGCACATATATTAAGTAAGACTACTATTTGCTTCTATCAAAAAGAATCTCAGACCACTGTTACCCATGAATTTCTTGACAATAAAGTTTCACAGAGGAGCTGTTTCAACCTGCACTACCAGCCTGATCAACTGGGCAGCAGAAGAGATCCAAGTTAGTAACAGCCACAAAAATCAAGCAGTGCCCCCCCACCCAGTATTATTAACCCAATTACATGACCCAGTTCACATGCAACCCCACAAACTGGTTTGCTAGGATAAATGAGAGGGTACCACAGCAGTAAGCAGGTCTGTGGGTAGGAACTGGCACAGCCAGCTGAAGGACTGCATGTGCAACTGTGTCCTGGAGGTGCTTCCATAATAGATTTTGGGGAAAAGCACATCTCTTTATTAAAAAATAATTAATTAATAATCAATATCAACCCTATATTTTCTTTAACCTGACACACAGAAATTAATTGCCACTGGCTAATATATGTTAAATATAATAGTAAACAGTGACGTCTTTATTAAGTTCCTTACAGGAACAAGTTGCCTATATGCAAATCATACCAAAGTAAAGATTTTCATACTGATCAATCTGGGTGACCTGCTGCACAAATACAGTAACATTTAACTCCTGGCAAGTCAAATCTCCTGGTTAGTAAGGGGAAAGGTTTAATCATGGAGTGGCACCCAGAGTTGGGTTACATACTAACTCCTCATTAGGTAACTCCAGCAGGGTACAGCAGAAATGGTACTGCCATTACTGACCCAGAAGAAATATTAACAGATTCCAATTGCCAGAACCAGTGGTACTGGGTGAACCACTTTGGTACCACTGATTAAATTACTCAAACTCTATCAAACAGTACTCAAAGGTTTCCATGGTGTTCTCCAAGGCTCCTTACACACTCCACAGGCATTGCCCTAAGTAGCTTTATTTCATGCTGACATGCACTGAGCACAACAGGCATCCTGCCCATAGCCTGATGTCTGCTCCCTCAGCCTGGACAGTCTACCCTGCCAGCAGCTTGGCCTCCCACAGCTTCCTTGTCCTTTTTTCCACTCATCTGCCTTCTTAATGCACCAACAAGTTGCAACAAGGATAAACTACATAACTAAAATTACCTCTAAAATACAAGCAAAACTTTGATTTGCTCTATTTCCTCAATACAGTAAACAGCGTAGAAGTTACATCTGAGGTATAATTACTAAAGAGTGAAGGAATTGTGAGCACCTTTGCATAAGGCTTTACTAAGACACTGTATGGAAATCCCACATGCCATTTTGGTCAACGGTCTTGAAGGACAGTTTTGGAAAAGCTTTGCAGCAGTACAAATACCATAAGGAGTTTTGAGACAGAGCTTGATCAGCTGCATCAATAGTTAAACTTAGCAGAAATTATTTTTGAAGACAGAAGATCAAGCTGAGTGTCCAAAATGCTGATTTAGTAAGGACAACTTGAAAGCAGACTGAACTCACTTGCCAGGTACTCTTCATATACTTAATCGGGCTTAATTCAGGGCTTTTGCTGGTTATTCTAGAAGCCAAGAGGGAAGACCCTTTTCCCAGTTAACCAACTAGCTTCCTCCCACTCCCTCTTCTGCTTAGGCCTTAGAAATTGTGAAAGCTTGTGAAAGATTTTCCTTCCCACTTGTTTGCGGCATGGGATAAGAGCCACTTCCTGGACTTGCTCTGAATTTTCATGCTTTCTTTTACTATAGGGAGTACGACACTGGTGCTTGTGATGCAACCAGTTGTTGGAGTTCAGAAAAGGTCAACAAAAGCAGCCACAAGTCAAGAAAACCAAACAAATGGAGACAAGGTGAAGAGCTAGGAGTGGCTGGTGTAGAGAGAAGACCACAAAGCAGCGAAAGAGGTCTTTGTGTAAACAGCTACAAAGAGGAAGGAAATTAATTATTCTCCACCTCCAGATGATCCAAGCATAATGGACTTGGACTACATTGGAAATTCAGCTTAGTCATCAGGAAAAGTTTCCAATACACGGACAGTGCTGGAAGAAGTTGCCAGAAAGATAATGAGAGACTGGTTTAGACACACACCTGTCAAGCAGGACTGCTGCATAATTGAATTAGCTTCAGATCATTTGATTTGGTGAGGTCTCATCTTCTATAATTATTATTTTTACCACTGGGACAAAGTCCTGTAGCATAGGTCCTTCATTTGTCATTGAAACCACAGAAAGTGACAATCCAAAGCACAAGCTGATACATACAAATACATTTATTGAACCACACATGAACTAGAGAGATCCCTTGTCAATCACAGAAGAAAAAAAGCTAAACAATCACAGCCCAAAACAAAACTGTTTAGAAAAAACATCTGTAAGTCTCCATCCAAACTACCCACTCACAGCAGGGTTAACTGAAGTTAGATCAGCCTGTCTAAAGCCTTATCCAATTGAAGTTTGAAAATCTCCAGGAATAGAGCCCCTGTAGCAACCAATCCCCAATTCTGATGAGGAATGAGTGTTATTTCCTATCAGGATTTCATTTGCCCATTGCCTCTCCTCCTTGTACTGTGCACCTTTGAGAAGTTTCTGGGTCCATGTTCTCTGCAAGCTTCTTCAGACAGTGAAAGGCTCCTACTAGACCCCTTCCCTGCCTCTTCTCCAGGTTGAACAATCCCAGCTCCTTTAGTTTCTGACTGTTCTTACCAAACAATGCCTATCCCACCTCTCTTCTCTGTTTGCCCTGGAAAGGGAGCATATCTGCCTCAAAAACCCTTATGAACACCCCTAGGTAAGACACCAGCTCTTTTTCCTCTGAAAGGATGGAACATGAAGACAGATTCCTTCACAGCCTCATTCCCCTGATTGCATCTCCTCTGATAACATGAAAAACAAGACAAGAAGAAATAAAGTCCTATCTACAAATGTCAACAACAATCTATCAGCAAGGGGAGAATGCAAAGGAAAGGAAGGGATCTCCAGACAAAGCTACAATGGAAAGCCTGTTCATGCCAGGGGATGAGCACGATGGATGGTGTTCACACAGGAGGAGAACATGGGGAAGTCTTCATTGCCAGCACTGACTTTTATTTTATCTATGTGCAGACAAACAGAGCACTTCTGAGGACCCTTTGGTGAAAAAGGGTCAGGACAGTTGGACAAACTGTTCCCGGTTTTGCTGACTTAAGGCATTACTGTCCCAGAAGCCAAACCCCAGTACAGAATACCAAATTCTGCTGGTTTATCTGGCTTCATTCTAATTCCAGTCTCTAAAACATTACTGAATTTGCAAGCTTGTTCTTTACTTAGGGAGTCTGAAGCAGGTAGATAGTGAATAAGCCAAGCAACATTTTTTCATTTGAAAAGGTGAAAAATAATCAAGTTTCATAAAACAAAGCACTGGTGAGTGAAAGCTGGCACAGCCTTTAACATGCAATGCAGCATAGCAGGGCCAGTCAGTTATTAACCAGAGGGTGTTTAAAGTCATCTAAAATGATTGGCCAGATCCTATCGGTGCTGTTTCAGAATCTGAAGCAGGGTATGCCCAAGGGTATGGTTTCACAACATTTTAGGCTGAATTAAGACCGTGCTTCTGCCACAAAATCATCCCTTCTTCCCTCTCTGCAGGGCTTTATGTTCCTGCTGAGTTACCTTCAAAGAGATACAATGAATAAAATGTTACCTCTCGACAGCAAGGACTTGAACCAATGCTGAAACAACATTGGTTGTTTCTCCACACAAAGAGGAGAATAATCTCCAGCATGAACATTTCAGCCACATTAAAGAACACATCTCATTTTCCCCATTTTATGAAGGCTGGGTAAAACCTGTAGCAAACCACCAACTCATTTTCAGTTGGGTTTAGAAAAAATAAACTTTCTGGATTCAGGGCTGAAAAATAATTTTAAAGAAACCCCATCATTTCAAATGTTACACTCAAGATGCAAAGGTAAGAGCATTGCTCCATGAGATCTGAAGGAACCACCTGGCAGAGAAGCAGGCAGGGTCTGCCACACCTGAAAGCTGACCTGGCAAAGGAGGTGACAAGCGTCAGAGCCAGTGGCTTGCAGCTGTAGGTGGGGGGGAGGAAAGGTCGTTTCTCTCATTTGATGACACTGAGATCAGCTCAACTGTAACATGTAATTTCATCCTCAGATACCAAAACGCTGAGCACATATTTAAAAAAAAAAAAAAGGTATCTGGGGAACAAAGTGAGCAGACATTTCAATAAAAGCCCTTGATTCAAAGCAGATTGTTCATTGGTAACCTGTGTTTTAAACATTTTAATGAAATTTTAACAATTAAAGCAGATGTGTCAGGATCTCTCAAGGTGTAACTTTAATAAAATCCCACAATAATTTCAGAGCTGCTGACTGAATTTCAAAGCACAGCAACAGAAACTTGAGTCAGGCAAGGCCAGGGTACCCTCCTTCTAAAAGCAGCCTCTGTTCACAACATAGGCAGTTTTAGGAGACTCTCAGGGTGCTCCAGCCACACTTGCAACCTTGACAGCAAGCTCAGCACTACTACTACCACCACTGAGCCAGGCTGAAGCCAAAATAAATTGGCATAAAGCATAAATGCCCTGACTTGGAACTGGATATGACCAAAATCTTTGTTCTCAGGCAGGGAAAAGGAGTGCAAGACAATCCAGAGGCAAGACTGTTCTTTGAATTCCAGCTGACAGTGTGCCAAGGATCCCCAGTCAAAGTGGGAACAAGAAAGGCACCAACTTTGGCTCCCAGAGCAGGCTTTGGGCTCCCAAACCACAGTCTGTAGTGGTCACACTGTCCTGTCTGCACACAGAGTGAAAATTTATCTGTTAAAGCAGAAGCAATTAAGAAAGAGCCTTAAAGAGACAAACCTGTCAGGGTTTCAGGTCACAAAAAGTTAAAATTACACTTTGACATGAAGCCAAGTCAAGACTATAAAGTCTGTCACTTCCTTGTAAGCTCTCACTCCATGCTGTGAAGGACCTGAGAACTGCTAAGCCTCAAACATGTTCCTCACTTCATTTACTTCAGCAATATACCATAAAAATAAATCAGAATCATTATCCAAAAGCCAGGAAGATAATCGTTGAACTGCAATACAGAGCCATGCAGTTCATTTTACACAGAGGATGGGAGATGGGCCTAACTCTTGGCAGCACAATCTCCATTTATAGTGCAAACCCTACAGAAGCTCTTCCTTTTTGTTATATAAAACATTCTCCTTTGGAGGCACCAAAATGCATAACAACAGTTGAACACACATTTCAGCTTTAAAACTCCAGACGCAAACCACACTCAAGACAAAAGAGGAAAAACAAACGAAACCAACCCACAAACAAACCCTGCCACTGGGAACCAGCTGTCACCTCATGCCAGCACCTGACGAACATTTCCCTCCTACCACAACACAAAGAACTTCAAGTTTCAAACCTAGCTGAGAGAATTCCTGTTACAGAAGCCAGTGTTGACCCAAATTTAGAACATTACTGCTTATTTTTAGAAAAAAGGTACTTAACCACCTTCAAGCCAACACAAAAAACATTTCAAAGAAAGCAACAATATTAACTGGAAATACCACTCTACCACATTTTTCTAGGTTGGTTTTTTTGGTAGTTTTTTTTTTTTGGTGGGGAAAGGGAAGAAAAGAAGGGAGATAATACAAGCCAATTTCCCTGTCATATTCAGATTCTTTTGTGTAAAATTGTCAAGTGGGATATTCAGATTAAATGCAAAGTTATTTTGCTACTTATTCTTCAGGTGCAAAGAGCTGTTATGTCTAAAAGCTCATTATCTTATCAATTACTCATTAATATTAATTTATCTGCTAAAATCATCATGGATACATTAACAATACTAGTAACTCAATTTTGGGTAACAAATGTTTGAAACTTCCAGACATAAAACCTTTATTTCAAATAAACATTTAACACAGACTGTCAACCACAACAAACCTGAACAGTGACTTACCAGGAAGCCTGTTCATGTTGACCCCTTGAGCAGATAGTCCTATTCCCATGTACCTTCAAAAACAAAACCAAATAAAATATCAGTCAAGCACAGAATGGCCACAAGATTTCCTGCAGCAGAAAGAGAGGTACAAATTCTAAAAATCCACAAATCATTACAGGTAAGAATGGAGGATTTTAAAGTCCTCATTCACTCCCCAATGGTCTCCTCTCAAGGCTGACTACTCTGAGTCTACTCAGTTGTTCCTCTTTCAGAAGCTCATCTACACCTCTTAATACTCTTGCTACACTTCCAGTTCTTTATCTTCTGTGGGAAGTGGTGGGAAACCAGAACCACAAGCACCATTCTGAACACAAGCACATGATGATTATTATAGACTGCAGTACAATGATGTTCTATTTTGGTTTCTACTCCTTGCCCTCCTAGTCTCTATTCTTTTTTTTTTTTTTTTTTGACTGCAGATGAGAACCAAGCTGATTTTTTTCCATGGAATGGGAACACAAAGAACTTGTCCCTGTGCTGTAAAAGGCAGCTCAGAGACCATTTTGTGTGTAACGGCTGGATTGTTTCCTCTCCCCTCCATGAAAATAATTTTAGATCTACCCAGTTTGAACTGCATCTTTCATTTTATCATCCATAGTTAGTCCTTGATGTTACAATTCTAGTTAGCTTCATATATTAATGGCTGGATTCAATCTTTAATGTCTTTTCCAACCAAAGCCATCCTATGAACATCAACAAAAACCCATCCTCTTACTGTTAATTTCACTTCCAGGTCATTCATTAAAGTAGTAAACATCAGAGAACCCCACTGGTGACATCCTCAGCTGTAAGGAGGGAAGGGGACATGACATGTATGCATGGGTAACTTATTTCTCTGCCCCACTTCTTGCAGGCTAGCTAATAATTCAACTGTACCAGCTCCTTCACTTTATCCCACATTCCCTTTCCCTGCCTCAAATTTGAGGCTGGACCTTGGCTTTTGCAGATCCAGGCAGACTGACCTTTATCTACCTCTGGTTTCAACGGGAGCATAAGGCATAGGCAGCTTCACAAAGGCTCTTTTTCCTCACTGCAAAATTATTTCTATATATACACATATCCATTTTGTTCTATTTCTGTTAACTTACATGGTTTATAATTCTCTTAATATCTCCAAGTTGACCCCAGTTACATTTCTTCAAGCTACACAGGTTAGCACCACTGTTCCCTGCCCTCAAATTCTCCATCCCAATGACTGTCACCACCCCAATCAAATAGACTGGGAATGGTAATAACTGATCCTTTGTTTACACAAACAAATGAATCCTTAGAGATCTAATAAAAACAATGCATGAGCAAGGAGAACCTATTGCTGGACTCAACTTCCCCTCACTGAGCTCAGTGTTTCCCTGTCACAAGACTAGGGCTCTTTAAGTTTCAAGTTCCTCGGGGTGAGCATTGATAAACAGGAGTATGGCCAAAGTAACAGCCACATACAAGCAAGAAAGGCCAGCACAGGTCCTTCAGATCTCACCGTGTATAAATTATGTACCCACACAAGCACCAGGAAAGCATTAGCATTTGATTAAGGAAATGGGAAGATCACCACTGAACATAGGGAAATACCCAGAAGAGGCTATGGCAGCAGCCAGCTCAGGAACAGATCTGAGCCTCCTGATGTCATTAAGTGCAAACAAGTTCATTTTGGGAACTCTCCAGTCACATAGGGCAGATTCCAGGATATTTGGCTGCATTTCCTATTTCTCATTTAGGAGGATAAAGAGAGATTTGTGAGGGTTTCCAAAGTACCTTGGATGTACATCATTATGTAGCAAATCTGATATTCTCTGCAAAAAATGCTAAAAGCCTGCAGCTTGTCTACAAAAAAAAAAAAAAAGAATAAAGAGCTCAAGGCACTCTGCTTAAGCCAGGACCATGGACACTCCACTGCAACCCAGTTTGGACACAAGCACCTGCAGAAACACACACAAACAAATGCCCTGAATGTGTTTTGCACTGCTTCAAGTCTTAGGACACCAGTGAAACGAAGGCTTCCTGCAGAGAGCAGCCCTAAACTTTGAGATCTGACTGGCCCCACCCTGGAAATAATCCTCCCCACCTTGCTCAGTCATGATGGAAGGAGCTTCTCCAGAACAGAGGGATCTTTTCACCTCTGCTCAAGGAGCCATCAGCCAAAGGTCAGCCAGCATCTGCCTGGGCATGCTCCTGCCAAGGAGGCATCACAGGCTGCCAAGATACAGCCTAACAAAAGGTAGCCCCAAGGTTTCTGCTGCCTCAAAGTGGAGTGGGGAGGATTCAGACAAAATTAAGCCCCTGCACAGTCTGCAGTATATTCTCAAGTAGGAAGCTCAATGATAAAGTCAAGCATTGCTCCAGAGATACATGAACCAGGCAGAGACAAGGCAAGACTTTTATGCGTTCATCCTGAAACCTAAACTTGCATAGGACTATAAGAATGTCAGAACCTGTTTTCTAGACTATCTACTCCTCAGTAGCTCTGTATTAGCTGAAAAAAAAAAAACCAACAACTGGGATCTGGGAAGGAATACCATAACTGCAGAGTCCCAAGAAGTTGATGTGTTTGGCCTAGGGACTCCTTTGAAAGGCACCTGAGTGGAGGACAGTTATCAGCTGACAAAAGGCAATTATCAGCTGAGACAACAGCAGCTAGTTCCTATTCTGATCTTACATATCAGTGGAAAAGTTCTGCTTTTTATGAACAGAGAACTGCTGGTTGTGATAGAAAATACATCCTGCCAAACATCCCTACCCAAGGACTCTCCAGCACCAACAACTGCCATGACAAGGGCAAAGATGGAAAAGACTTTGGAGTACCATAAACAAATTATGGAGCAAAAACACCTTTGCTGGAATGCAGAGAGGCTTGGTAAGGTCCTTCACCAGAAGATCTTAATGAAATTTTTCTTAATATAAAAATAAAATTAGCAGATGAGTAACCATTTTAAATAAGAGAGCAAGGGTAAAATAACTGCTTGCAGGGACACAGACTTGAGGTGAAGACATCATACTACAGGCTCATGGCAAATACACAACAGACCAGATGTAACAAAGATTCCAATTAGACAGAACTAAATATTTTAGCCATGACAATGATCAAACACTGGCAGAAGAGCCCAGAAATGCTCCTGCATTGCCACTCTTAGATATAGCTAAAAGTTGACTACACATTGTCCTGAAGAACCTGATCTAACTTGGAAACTGGCCCGACTGAGTAGGGAGCTGAATTGGATGACCTAGAGAGACCCTTTCCAACCTAATTTATTCAGTATCATCTTGACTTGGGGACAGCTTTAGGGGCAGGCAGCAAAGCCTTAGCTAACAGTGCATAACAGTGCACCAAGCTGAGACAGGACAGAAGTTCCTGGGGCACACACACCATAGATTCATAGATTCATAGATATTAGGGGTTGGAAGGGACCTAGAAGATCATCCAGTCCAACCCCCCTGCCCGAGCAGGA
>JAOEGS010011550.1:0-19533 GCA_025447755.1 Corythornis vintsioides | reverse complement strand
TTCCTTGTTGCATCCCTGCATCCTTTGACAACCTCCCTGTATTCTTCCCAAGTGGCCTGTCCCTCCTTCCATGTTTTGTATATTTCCCTCTTCTGTTTAAGTTTTTTCTGTTTAAGTTTTTTTTGTTTAAGTTTTTTCCAGGCTAAGTCCTGATCTGATCGTATCAGCTGAACACAGCTTTCTTCCTTGTTATCAAAGGGAAGAAATCATCCAGAAAAGCCTGATTCCTAATCTACAGAACAGCCCTAAACTCACAAACAAAACACGCCACACTGCCTGGCACATCACCAAAAGCCTGAGGGACTCCCGAACCTACTGTGTTTCCACTTGAGAAAAGCAACAAGGGGTGTTCTGCTCTGATGCAGAGATCTCAAGGGCAGAAGGTGCTTTAAAAGAAAGCCCTATGGGATCTCATTCCTTTGGATGCCTTAAAACCTAGATTAAAAAAAAAAAAAAAATAATCCACAGACAAACCTCTTTCCTCCTCTGTAATTGAGGCTTTTTAAAACATCACGCTCCACAGTTAATGGGTGAAATATTTCATTCTTTTGAACTCTTGAATAAAGACCAGATAACACCTAATGATTTGTTCCTGTTTATGGATAATAGCACTGTTGTTGTATTAACCCTTCAACAGGAGTCAGATAATCATTTAAAACCAAAGACAGGCATGTGTTTTATTGACAAATGACATTTGTGCATTAACTCTGACTTGAGGCAGGCAATGCTTTCACATTTGGGAATCTCTAAACATTATTTTCTCAGAGCCCTTCCCAAATCATCTCTCAGTTTTACATGCCCTCCAGCTTGCTTCCCATCCCTCATGTTTTGGGAGGGAAAAATACTCCTTTACCATTTCAGACCTTGAGCCAGGTGTCCTTCAAGTCATTTTTGATTCACCTTAATGGTTTGGGGTTTTTTTGGTTTTGGTTTGTTGTTTTTTGTTTTTTGGTTTTGTTTTTTTTTTAACTCTGACCATTTTTCTCATCAAATAAAAGGGTGTATCCCTATATTCTCTCATCCTTGTATATAATTACATCAACTGTCAGGCCTTCTGAATTTGTCAAATAGTTTACACATGTTTACTCTGATCCTCCAATGTCACATCCCCTTAAATAGTCTCCATACATTCTGAAGGCATTTTTTTAAAATGGCGATCTTAAAGGTGATCAACTCTTCTTAAACAAGATGCTTCAACTTATATGGGTTTGTTTTCTGGCTTTTTTTGTTGTTGGGTGGTGGGAGGGTTTTTTGATGAACACTGAAGTGGCAGGTTTGGGGGGCCTTTTTATAGTACTTCTCAAAGGATGCTCAATAGAGTTCTTATGGCCAGTGCTACAGAGCCAGTTGTGAACACCCATTTTTTGGCAGCATCTCCTGCACAGCTCAGAGCGTGAGTCAGAAGTTACATCCTTTCTCCCAAGTTCCCTGACTAGCCTCTCCAAAGCAGTCATGAGAGGACCAGCTCAAGACCTGCTTAGATGTGTTCCTGTGTGACAGTCTAGGTGATCCTGCTCTGGCAGGGGGGTTGGACTAGATGATCTTCTAGGTCCCTTCCAACCCCTAACATCTGTGGTTCTGTGATTTATGGCATCTAAAACTTTACTCTCACACAGTCACACAACATACATCTGTAAAGAATAACATGAATTTTAAGGCTATGCTTACAGCCTTCCAGGCACAACATCTCTCCCTATATACGCAGGAATTTCTCCAGCTCTTCCTCACCACCTTCTTAGCCCATTGGCAGATGGGACAGAGTGCTCATGAGTATTTCAGTTTTCTTATTCCTACTGATTCTGGAACTTTCTGCTGCTACAGAGTGTGGGTTTTGCTGGTTTGATTTTTGTTCCATTACACATGCAATCAGCTGGGATCACAGGCCACAGTTAGAACTACATTACCAGTCTGTATGGCTTCAGACAGCAGTGAGAAGTGTCACCTCTGCCAATTATTCAAGCCTGAGGGGAACTGTGATTCAAAGCCCAGAATTGTTTGAATGCACAAGGAAGGCTCCACCTATGCCTGCTGTAATAAATACCAAAGTGCTTGGTTGTGACATTAACAGAAAACTGACACAAAAGCACTTCACAAAAATCTGTCAAGAAGCAAACCACTCAATTAGCTCTGGCAGAATCATCCCCACCACCTTCATCGTCTCACATCAGCAAGTCAAAATCCTCCTGGATTTGATGGAAGCTGCTCAATTTTGTCCGACAAGCAGTACATACCTCTCATCATAGGGAATGTTTCTTATGTCCCGACCTAAAGGTGAAACACTGTACAACTGTGGGCACTTTGTCTCCTCTAGTGTGGCTGCATCACTTGGTGGTGTCAGTTTCCCCAGCCTGAGTGTCACACAGCACAGCTCCACTAGCACAGGGCAACTGGCCAACTCCATCCCTCCTTACCGCCCAAGGGTGCCTGCCTGTTGCTCTGCCTGTACTGCTGCTGCTGTTGACACCTCTGGGATTTAGCAGAGACAGCAGACACAGACACCACTTCACACATGTCCCTGGCACAAAGCTCCATCACAGCTGCAACACTCGGTGGCCTCCCACTGCCCCCAGCCCTCCTCGGGTCATCGCACTGTGTCCCCACCACAGGGGCAGGAAGAGTGAGCAAGCTGTTGGAAACAAGAAATAACAACGTTAACTGTTGAACTCGGATAAAATAGGTCACTCCAACTTCAGCTTATCCTGCTTAACTTGATCATTTTCCATGCAGATTCATCCTCCCTCTTTTGTGTGCTGCAACAAATCCCACGCACATAACCAAGGGCAGAACCACACACAATAGTATCATTCTATTTTCAGACAACACAGTTTTAAATTAGGGCTAGAAGCTTGTACTTTTACAAAAGTGCTACAAATGCAGAAACACTAAATTTCAGTTTACACTTTATTCTAGATAAACACCACCATGGCAATGTGTCATTGGAAAAAAAAAGAAAAAGTACATAACAGGACCAGAAGCCATACTGGTTCACAAAATCTTGCTCTTTGACTTATGCTCTTAAGTAAAGCTTAAGACAAACCTTAAAAACAAGACTATGGCTGTAGAACTGTACAAGGAATTTGTAGACATTCTGAAATAAATTACACAGAATTTGTAGACAACCCAAAATAAGTCTCTCATCATGCAGGGTTTCAGCTCCACAGCCCACAGCTTATAACTAGAACTTCCAATTGTCACACACATGACTGCTGGTTATTGCTTGGTACTCTGCTTTTCTCGTCTACAATCGATTAATGTAGCAGCAGTGATGGATGAAATGAGCTTTGAGACCTACAAAGCCTCAGATTAAAAATCACTCTATTCTCTTGAAAATAGAGAGAGAAAAATTCATCTTCAACTCCATCAGCATCAGCTATTTTCTGAAGTTCTTGGTGCAAAACAGCTTCTCTCATTCCTCGAGTCCAAACGCCCCAAACCAGTTCTTGTGCATACAAAAAATTTTGAACTGGTTAAACTGGTATTTATGGGCATCATCAAGCACAACACACTGCTTGGGTTTTTTTTTTAAATTAATAAATCATAGCATTCAGCATCATTTGACATAAATCACTACATAATCTGCCTGCCCATATCATCCCTGCTTTTGGGGGTTTCAGGTGTAAACAGATTCCACATGAGGTATCTGAAGTCCTTTTTTGAGGGATTTAAAGAGCTTCTTAGAGGATGGCCAAAGATGTTAGCACCCACCTTCAAACAGGTTAAAAAAAATAATTAAAGGGTTCTGGGTAATGATACATTTTAATCTGTTATCCATGATATTCAAGATCTCTACCTTAACTAAAGCAAAGCAAAAGTGACTGCCTAAAGCCATCTTCTCACCACTGAATACTTGGAACTGCCCCCTGCACTCGATCAGAAGCTTCAAAACTGCTGCATCAGGAAATCAATTCCAAATAGAGCAGACAGACAAAAACAAACCCAGACACACACTGGTGAGTCAGTCAGAAGAACAGCCGCTCACCAGCGGCCTTGGCAGTTACCATAGCACCAAATTCTTCCAGACTTCTACTCTACCTCAGCCCAGCCAATACTGGTTTCATAGACCGGAATGGGCACACAAACCAGCCACAAGAGCAGCTCTGCTTCTTTTATCCATGCAGTCTCTCCTTGGCCACAGCAGATGAAGGAAGGCCCTTGTGGTAACAAACCCTCGTACCAAGGACGTTGGCTGCACACATCCCCTTGCAGAGCACACAACCATCAGGACTGCTGCTGATGTTCATCCCTCTGTATCTTACAGCACTGTGACTGTGGTAAGATTAAATACAAAGAGGTAAAGCCTTTTGGTTCCTTCCCTCAGTTCTCAAGCAGTTCATCAGTAAACATCAGCATTTGCTGCTCCAGGACAGTGACATTTAAATTGGACATCACTCACTTCTGGCTCCTAAAAGAACTCATGTGGTGGGTTGGATAGTACAGAGATTTTCAATGTTGTAATTTATATCTGTATAGATTTTTTTTTTATTATCATCCTGTCAATAAAAGGCATTCCCTGGAAAATAGACGGAAAAAGCCAAAATTATGACTACTCTCTTTGAGAATTACATTTTAATTTACAAGTAAAGATCACAGATGCACCAAGGAAGTGTTACATATTGTCAATGGGCAGAAATTAACCAAAAAGCTACACAAGAGGTTGTTTCACTGGAGTTACAATATTAGACTAACCTAAATTCAATCCAAGGGATGTCTTAAAGTGGCTGTTCCAAGTGTTACCCCATGATACAAGCCAAGGTGTTCACTGATGGCTGTGTTTGGTTTGTCCCCAGATCAGGAATCCACCTGTGACAAGCAGTTCTTCCAGTCAAAAGACATTTCTCCAGAACAAACATAATACCAGAGAATCTGCCAAGAAGTTAATGAGAAAAAAAAAAAAAAAAAAAAGAGGGGGGGAGGTTTGGCTACTCTAAAGCTACTTTGTGCAACCAACCCACAAAAATCCCCATTAACCCAGCTGAAAAACTGAAGAACAGATCTTCTGTTCAACAGGCCTTTGACAGCAAGCAGCTAAATGTTGAAATTCCACCCCTTGCACCTCTCTGGCTTTTCAAGGGCAGGGCTGATGCATTGCTGGGTATAACAGAGAAGAACACAGCCACACAGCTCATGTGTGCCTGACTTCATGTTCTTTAGTTTAAGAATTTAAGGAGCAAAGACCATCTCCTTCTGAATGCCTGGAAATCACCCAGCAATTGGGAGGCATTGCTGTGTACAGACTAAATAAGGGCGGGGCAGAATGAGGGAGAAAACAATTAGTCCAGGGTCATAACTGGACTGCAGCAGTGGACTTTAAACAAAGGTAGCATTTCTTTACTCAAAATGCTACAAGACTTTTTCCAAGATAGAGAGCACTCATCTCAAATGCTAGTTCAAACAGCTGAGGAGAATTATTAAGGCTGTGCCATGAAAATCAAGATATTATGGTTCCTCTTTAGTTATTAACCATGTTGAGAGGTACCAAGTTGGGATGGCGACATAATCCCTGCTGCTCCTCTTCCAACTGCCTGCGAAGTCTACTGAGAAGGCAGACAAAACACATTCCATCTGAAAGCTGGAGAAACAAAGGTGGATAAATACATCAGTTTAGCATTGGTTGGTTACCCAATGGTCACAAGCTTGGAACTGGTTTTCACTGTGCTGGTAACAGCCTGACAGGGCAGCCTCTCCTCACAGCATGCTTTACTATCTGTCTCGAGGTAACTCAGAGTTAAAAAGAGGCATTAAATAATGTTTTGTAGGTCATGACTTCCAGGAAAGCAGCCATTCCCTCTCCAACAACATCACTAACACGGGTTGGAAATTCCTGGGATTGGTGTTTCATTATGTGGCTCAGCCAAGACTGAACAAGGAGTTCAGCAAGGGATGCTCCTCTCCTCCAGAGGCCAGCTGGTGATTCAAAGGTTTACTGCATCCTGTAATTTCTTCCAATAACCACAGTGATCTGGTAGGAATCCTGTCCTCCCAGCTATCCCACACACACTCTTTCAGTACAGACACTTAAGTCTAAAATAATAAAGCTAAATAATTAAGAGATTAATAACACACCCCATCACAGCAGCAGCATTTCAGAGACTTTTGTAGCTTCTTGTGCAAAGCACTGAATTATCTTTGTTGTCAGAGGTGGGCCCTGACTTCAAGCCAGGTTTAGAGAGTGGTGAGAAATGATAACCCGTATCAGTTCACCACCTGAACCCACAGTGCTGGGGGAAGGGGTGGATTATATTAAGAAAAAAAACAAGCTACATCTGTTTTAAAAAATTACCCACAGTACATAAAATACTGGATTCCAACAGTCTCTGACTCCTCAGTCTAACAATAAATATTTTGGAATTACTTCATAATGGAATATAATTTATCTCTAAAATGGAAGCTGTTCTGGTTTTACTTGTGGATATTCTGTAACGGTGCTTCAGAAATAGCACTGACAGAAGCCAGAAAGAATCCCAATTCCCCAAGCAGAGGTCAGTGAAGACAAGTCATGCAAGGTTGAAAAGAAGCAGATAAAGGCAAGAAAATAAAAATCTTAAGAGCTCATTAAAAACAATTCTGAGTATCCCGAGGCATGGAGGAGGCCACTGCACATCAGCCCTTAGAAAGGGAAGAGAAGCTCTAAAAGCCAAAGAGCATGAAAGAAAGGGAGGTGAGCAGAACAATTAAACAGGCAGTAATTTCATAACAAACCATCTTCTCAGTCTGTTTATTAGTAAATACCAACAAAACTGCAGGGGAATAATAAAATACTATTTTTGCTAGTCTGAGCTATCATTCCCAGCTCTTTTCCAATTTTAGGATCACATTCAACTGGTAGCTGTCAGCTGTAGGAAGGGTTAAATGTCCCTTTTCTGGGTGACCTTAGGAAGGGAAATAACCTGATGATACAAATTAGCAATGCATGCAGGAATACTGAAAGAAAATAGAGATCAGAGATGAAGAAGTGAACACCATTTAAGAAACCTCACCAGGATAAAATCACCACTAAGATCTGGTCAGAATAACCTTCTCCAACTGCCAACTCAGCCACCAGCACAGTCAACAAGACCCCAGATACACACTGACTGTAACCCTGCAAATACTCTGGTGGAAACCAATTGAATCTGAAGCTCAGGTGCCCCACCAACTTCATTTCCAACATTTTCCACTCTTGACAGCCGACATTCTCAAGGTCAGCTGGTATTAAGCAAAGTTCACACAAACCATGTCAGCAGCAAAAGGCAAGTTCAATCTGGGAACAGCACAAAGCATTACTGGTATTAGTTCTGATTATTTATTCTGGTTACACCCAAAAGAATAAGTAGGATTTTTGTTCAGTTTGTCCTGCTGATTAACATATCTCCCTTCCAAATGCACTGTTAGAGCTGCTGAAAGTTTTTGTTCAATACATCACAGAACTTAAACAGGTTTCCAGAACCAAATGGACTTCAAAAGAAAACACTCTACTGACAGGCAGATGGTTCTCTTAAGAAGTATCTTTCTATTCTTATAGCTTAATTTGCTTTGGTTTAGGCTTTGATCAAGAAATGGATTATAACAGTTCTTATAGCAGGAGGATATACCTGCCAGTGAGTTGTCGTGAAATTACATAAAGAAGTAACTGCAATATTTACACACGATCTATTGTTTTTAATTGTGTAAAACATATTACAAAAAAAAAAAGTAACACAAGTTTTGATAGATGTATTTGTGAAATAAGAACACTTTGTTTAAACCAGTGACAGACAGCGTCAGGATGAGCACTGGGCAAGCACCACACATTGAATTCACAGATCTTTTCTCTTGTTTGTCACCCAAACAAGGAACAAAGGCTGAATGTGGAGAATATCAATACAAAGACCTCCTTCCTTGGAAGGAAGATTCCATCTCTAGAATTGGGACTGTAGTGTGGAAGCAGAGATCCAGTTTTACACAAGTAAGATGCAAACCCCATTCCTACAAAAGCAGTTAAAAAAAAAAATTAACTTCCTTATTGCATCATTAACACCATTCAAGTTGCCAGGGCCAGTAGCAGAGCTGAAGGAAGAGTCAAGCTTCACAGTAGATAAATTCTTTAGCAGTTCATTGTCCCAGAGCTTCACAAGCGATGGAAAAAAAAAAAGTTTCACCTCCATATAACTTACACAACTTGAACAATTTAATTATTAATATGAGAATTGCTTAGATCTATAAGCCTAGAATATTTCAACAACTAGTTTCCATTATTTTACGTTGTGATTTATTAACTGTAAGCATTTTCTGAAGAACCAAAGCATAATAGTATTCACACATCCTAATGATATTTGGTTGGTTTTGCCATATTCCTACCTTTTCTATAAAAAGATGCTCAGAAATGGCAGGAGGAAGGAAAAAAAAAAAACACCAGAAAAAAAAAAAACCAATCAACCAAACACACACAGCCCATCACCTTTTCCTGAAATTGTTCTTCCTTACTGTGCAAAATCTCACAATGGAAACTGGGCAAAACAAACCAAATAAATAGAAAGAAAATAGAAAAGTTATCCAGGAGACCTCAGGCTTCATCCATAGCTACACACACACACACACACACACACGCGCGCGCACACACACACACACACACACACACACACACACACTGCAAGTAGCCAAGTCCCACAGCACCATCACTACTTCCATTCTGTTTCCTGATTTCACAGATTATGTTCATGAGAAAATTATATTCCACAATTACACTGGGTGGGCTCACAATGTTGCTAGAAAGCACCAAGGCTCACTTTCCATTTCATTGATTTAAGGAAAAAAAAAAAAATAGGCAATTAAAAAGCCAGTTATCAACTGCAAATCAGACATTCCAATCTCAGAACTTGCTTTAGACGGGAAAGGCTGCTCTCAGTATTAATCCCTTTTGCAGAACAATGACAGCAAAGCAGTAATTCACACGAGACGTCATCAGCTGACGTGAAACCTCCCCAGAAAATGAGAGTCTACACTTCAGAGCACCAAAGCTGAGCCAGGCAGTGGCTGAGCAAGCGAGACCTGCTCAGGCAAGACTGTGAATGGGAACAAGGTGAGAGCTGTTTACTGAATCTACTTGGGGGATTTATTTATGTGCTGGTTTGTTTAAATGAATGTCTGCAGAACAGCATAAATTCAAGGAAGCAGACATACCTGCAAACAGAACAACCCCCTCTCTGTGCTCATTCTGGATTCTTGGAAACCAGGATGGAAAAATTAAAAAAGGTGGGGGGGTGGAGAAGGAAATCAATTATTTACAGGATTATCAGATACAAATAAGGGATCACACAGCACGTGCAGGCACCAGAAGCCCTCAGTTGCCCCAGAATGTCCCCTGCAGCCACATCCAGACACGCATGACACAAGGTATGACCAGCTGATGGAGGCACACAGAGAACTGTGCCATTAAAGCCACTGACATCAGAGTGCTCACAGGCAGGCCTCCTGTCAGCATCTGGAAACCATTAGAGCACACGAATGAAAGGCTCTGCAAAGAGCCATCACACTCCCCCTGTGCTGAAGGGAAATGGAAAGTCAGGAAGGGAGACAGATTACTTGTTACTAATGTAAAGACTGCTACACACCCATACATTCCTCCACATTGCTCTTCATTTCTCTTTTTCAGGGGGACACTAATAAGCTATTTTTAAGTGTGGGATATGGTGCACTTTTAGCACAAAGCTAAACGATTTTTCATAAACTACGGTATGGACTAAACTAAATTAGTTCTTCAGCCACTCTCCTCTAAGTGCTTCCCTCCCTCTCCCAAGAAACACACTGGCAACCTAAGCTAGTGCTGACCAACATCTCTAGACAACAGGCTGCACATCTCAAAGCAACAGTGAAATGGTGCTGGAAGGAGGACACCAACACACCCTTGTCACATGTCCTCCCACTCATCTCCTGGGCTGCCTCTTCCCCACTTCCTGCACAGAAATCACCACACCAAGGAAATCACCACAGAAATCACCACACACTTCTGCTAGAATCAGGAATCCCTCTGCAATCAGGGTCGGTATCCAGGATGTCCTCACCAGTCTCACTCCATCACAACCCACCACGTGGCCAGGGGAGGTAAAACAGGTCAAGGAAACACTAGCAGCCAGGAGCAAGTACTGCCACCCATGAGACACTTCACCTTGTCCCAGCATGAAGAGGACAACAAAGACAAACTGTCCTCCTGAGTCACAACAGCCTGTAAGTTGTGGGTTGACTGCCCTACCCCGATGAGTCTTACACTGTTCCTGTTTACCACAGAGATCATCTAATGGGGAAACAGAAGCTGTAAGATGTGCTGACAAATCAACAACAAACAGAAACATGTATTTGAAAGAGGATAAGAGCCCAGTGCTCCAAATAGAGTGAAGGCCAAGCTGTTGAACACCACTGTGATAAAAGGAGGAGTTACTTGTGGCAGTTCAGGAACAGAAGAGTCACGTACACTTCTGCCAGCCTGGTCATCCAAGGAATGCTGGAAGCAAGCCACCAACAGAGCCACTGGGAAGTCTGGACTGGAAAGGAACTTGGGACCTTCCACCTTCATCCTCCTGCCCAAGGCATGACTCCAAAAGTTCTATCAGGAGGTTTGGGGCCTTGCTCAGGCAAGTTGAAAAGTGGAGATGTCACAGCCTCTCCAGGCAGCCTGTTCTGGTGCTTAACCACTTTCAGAAAGAAAATTCTCTCTTCTGTTCAGCTCACATTTCCCTGCCACAACTTAAAACCCATTGCTTCTTTTGTTCCAGCTGACAGCAGTCAGGAGTGGGAACCACACAATGGCTCAGGAATTAAGTACCCAGTAAGTCTTAACGACAAAAGTGTTCAACAACACTGACTAGAAGTGAAGGAAGGTGCTACAAACTGACCCTTCCCTCTCCCAGCTCAGCCCAGCCCTTTAATTACTCTCCTTCAACTCACATCAGGGAGCAGAACTCTGACAAGCAGACCTCAATTTAATACATAAAGCTATTTCTGACAGTGACGTCAACAGATTAAATCATCATAATTATTTTGATGTAGTCGTCTTGCAGTTATCTCCTTGAACCAGCTCACCACAGGCACTGGCAGCAGATAGTCAGCGTGGGGGAAGGTACAGAAACATGGCAAATGGAAGGGCAGAATCCCACAGTCTTGACTTCTATCATCTTGAAGTGCTGTGGAACCACTCCCTGTGTGTTTGGCTCAGACAAGGAGGTGAGAAGAGGCCTGGAACCAGAGACTGTCAACTAAACTCTCTGATTCTAAGAACCATCCCCCAGATGAAGTGTAGCACAAACAACCCATCAGTCTACTGGCAGATCTGATTTGTTGTGTTACACAGCCTCCCAGTCAAGGCAATTTTTCAAGGCCTGACAGGCTCCCCTCTCCCTGGGAGAGGGGAAAAAAAAAAAGCCAAAACAACAAAACAAACCACAGAACACACACACAAAAAACCCCAAACCCAGTAAATAAACATGATCTCTTATCAGTAAAGATTAAAACCACCAGGATGAGAAATGGCCACCATTCAGCTAAAAGTCTCAGTCACCTTTCTCTAGCTTGGAGGGTTGTGGCTGTATTTCCATGTGTCAGATAAAGGATTCACATCACCTTAGCCCCATGAGAGGAATAGAAGGAGAAGTTTAAAAGGTGGTACCAATACCTCAAACTGGCAACTGAAGCCAGTTCAAGATCCCTCTTATCACAGTATTATCACAGACAGGCAACAACTCTTGTGAGGCTGCAGAAAGACATGGTGTGAGCTTCAGGACTCCTACATCTCCAGCAAAAGCCACTGGGAGCTTCTATCCCATTTCTCACCCGCACCCTTAGTTTCTAGTTTCTACAAGCAACTATCAGCACAGAACCTACACCAACAAGGGTTAGAACAGGAATAGGAGAGTCTGAGTTACTGAGCAAAACCCTCAAAGCACCCCTCCTGAAATTTGTTCCAAAGTATTTTTTAAGTGTTGTTACACAACCCAATCACTTGTATTTTAAACCTAAATGTAAAAAGATACAGAACCACAGAGTCATCTGGGTTGGAAAAGACCTTCAAAATGATAAAGTCCAACTAGTCACCCTACTTTACATGTCCAGTGCTAAACCACATCCCTAAGCACCATATCTACATGTCTGAAATCACAAACTCCAGGCAAAAAGACACTGTGGATACCATCACACAGTCACTGCTCTCTTCATTACAAACAAATAAAAACTACAGAGCAGTGACTTTACACCTGAAGTGCCCATCATGGAATGAAGCTCAGGAAAATTCCTCTTTGTTTCCCCTTGCTGAAGGGCTTCCAGTTGAGTTCCAGGTTCCCCTGCCACCTGAAAATTTCTTCTCATTCTCTCCAATACCTTCTCTAGATTTCTGGACTTATTTTCCTTTAAACTGAAGCCACCAGTGTAATAAACATGTGAGAGCTTCCCAAGAGCTGCCTCTGCTACAGATCACTATTACAACACACCAAGCCTCTAATGGGAGGACTTCAAACTATTGAGGATGAGACACACAGGAGCACCTTTTGACATGACAGGCAGCAGCTATGGTATCAATTGACAATTACAAATAGACCAAAAAAATGGAGCTCTGTCTACCAGCAGAAAAACAAAGCACAGGACTGGCCAAGACATCGGCTGAGCTCTCAAAGGCTCCCCACTGCCCCGACTTTGGATCAGAGCTACCAACATCTCACGCTCCTATGGCTTTGAAGTTAACACACATGGATCTTGGAAAGTATTCCTGGAAAGTAACTGTAATCACAGAAGACAGTAAAAACAACAATGGGCTATTAATACAGAAAACCCTTATCTTGGGAAACAAGCAGCAAATTCCATTATCTCCCCCTACGATTGATCTAGAAGGCAGGAAGAATCAAGTTCTGTTCAGTGACCTTTCACCATGTGATTCTGCTGGAAAACTGCCTTGAAGCTCACTAAGTTATTTCCATTTTAGCAGTTCCACAAACTAATCAAGGGCAGGGTTTCCAAACGGACAAGCCATTTATCACTAAATCAGTGAAGTGAAAGAATGAATAGATGAGTCTTCTCCCTGTGTTCATAAAGCACTCGGCCCAGCACCCACCTCTGCACAGATAACCTAATAATTAACACAGGTCTAAATCCAGCACAATTCAAGATCCTTTTTCAAGTCCCTCTGCAAATAGGCTGCTTCTCAACTCAGCAATGACAGCAGAACATTGCAACAGTAAGAATTGCTGACTTTAATTTGGTTTTGGTTGTTTGGGGGTTTGTTTATTTATTATTATTAGGAATATTTGCTGCCCTTTCCCAAGATCCCTAAACTGGCCAGAGTGCACATTTTTTCTTGAAGGACTGGATTAATTAATTGCATTCAATAGCTTCTTCTGCTTAGTTTTGCCTTCTGGATAGTTATACCTGCCATACTCTCCTTTTAGCAAGGAGAAAGGCCAAACACACACAGAGAGGAGGCTGATACCTTGATAATGATTACAGATTAAATCTACACCAGCAGTAGAAACCCAGACCTTGTGAGAAATGCCCCTTTATTACTTTCCCACATTTCCCAACAGCCTGAATATTGCTTTAAAGGAGTTGCACATGCATCTCATTTGCTTCAGTTACATCCTGGGATCAAAATACTGCCCGATACAGCCACCAGCAGCCTGGGTGAGATCCAGAGCCTGCTGCCAGTTCAGCTCTGGCACTGAGGTGCCACCTAATAAGGGACAGCTGCTTCTGCTACCAGGAGGGTTTGCTGCTTTTGCAGTTCTTCCACTTGCTACTGGTCAAAGCTGGACAGACAGACAGGGCAAGCACAGTCTCAGCCACAGGCTACAACATTAAATGACACCACACATACAACTGGGCCAGGAAAATGGTTCTCATTCTGCACCTTGGTTCCAGGACTCTCTCAAGCTTCCACACACATCACCAGCCATGACAGATGTTGTGGTGCAATCTACCCCAAGATAATGACTTGAGTCCAAATTCAGGTCCTAGAGTTGAGGTGACAGAAGCAGTGCAAATTCCAGCTTATATTCCAAATAATCTCCTTTCCCTCTCTTTGAGCACCTTTTTCTTGATCATACAGATGGGGTTTTTAAACACACTCTCAGTAGTTCTCCTTCCATTGCTCAGGTACTGCTGGGACTACTCTTCGCCACACCAACATCTCCCTAACAGCCCAAAATTAAGCACTTCCATCTCGCTCTACTTCTGAGGCATCATAATTCCAGAAATCTGAGCAGCCAGACCTAGCTAACAAGAGGGAATACTAATTCCAATTGCACCAGAGACCCAAAGTTTCCTAAATTTGTAAAACCACCCATATCAAAGAGCACAGAGAGCAGCTGTGGGAGCACCTCTGCTTCCAGGACATTCCACCACTTTTAAGAGAGTATCATTCCCCTGTGATGCCCCTGCCTGTCACAACCAGCAGCCATGGGACCATGAACCATTCTGGAAACGGGGTCAGAGTACAGACCTGGTAAATCCACACCACCAACCACTCCTCTGGAAGAAAGCACTTACCCATCTCTGCCTTTACTGACGATCTTCACTTCAAAGTAATAAATGCCACAGGCTGCAGGTATGGGGTGCGTGGCCCTGACTGAAGCAGCATCTTTGTGATTTTTACCGTGACCTAGGAAAGAAGGGAAATGTCAGGCCTGAGGGGGTTTGAACCCTCTGAAATGCCTCCATCTGAACATGTTTCTGCACCAATTGAACAACTGGAAGCACACAGAGAACTGGAACATACCTCACTACCACCATGAACAACCCCTACACTGAGTCCTGTAGCCTTCCCTTTGTTTTCACAATGAAGTTACTGAGCAAGCTTGAGAGGGCTCCCTCTCCCCCTCCCCATATACAGCACTTGAAGACACAAACAGAAAACAAAGATTACACAAGAGGGTAATGACATCAGTGTTTACTAACCAGGCAGGAAAAGGAATACTCAGTTCTCCGCGAGGTGGGTATGGAGAACAGCCTCCAATAGCGAGCAATAAAAACATCAGCGCGATTCCCCAAGTCCTACAAGTCTGCAAGCATCTATTTTGTGGAAACCCGAGGAGCCAAAGCCGCGGTGACGCGGCGCGTCGATACCACCCGACCCCTCGGCCGGGATTTTAGCAGGATGACAGAGTAAAACAACGATCCGGCTACAGCGAGGCGCTGGGGCCCGGGATGGTGACACTGCAAAGCGTTATATAAGGCAGCACACCCGGCGGGGGGAAGAGCCCTCGGCTCCAGACCACCCCCGCTTCCCGAGCCCAGTAAAGCCCCGGCCTGAGCTGGAAGCCGCCCACGGTACCCACATCAACGGCTCACCCCGCAACCCGACCACGGCGGCCGCCGCTCCCCGCGGCTACTCCCAGGCTCCCTTCCTTTCCCTTCCCGTCCACCCCGGGGCTGTCGGACCCGCGGCCGCCCCAACCGGAGGCCACAGGCTGCCGGCCCAGCCCCCCGCCCGGATGGCCCCGCGGAGCGGCCGAACCAAGGGCCGCACCCGGGCTGCCCCACTCCAGGCCGAGGCCGAACCCGTCGCCGCCGCCCCAGCCCCGGCACCTTTGTAGTGGACACGCAGGTTGCCCTGCGAGAGGCCGATGTAGTTGTACTTGTCCTTGGGGCTCCAGGAGCGCGGCAGCGGCGTCTCCTCCTGGTTGACGGCGGGGTAGAGGCGGCGGAGGCGCTGGCTCAGCTCCTGCTCCTCGGGCGGGCCCGGCAGCGCCGCGTCCCCCCCATGCAGGCTCCCCGCGCCCGCGTCCGCCATCTTGGATTTGCTTTGTGTCACCGGGCGGGGAGCGAGGCCCAACTCCGGACGACAGCCAATGGGCGGCGAGCGTGGCCACAATGGGGCCGCGCTGCCCGACGGGAAGCGGAGTCCACAGCTTGCCCCCTCGTCCGCCTTTCTTGCTCTCTCCGACTGCGAGTCCCGACAGGCCCCGCGCCTGAAGCCCCGCCCCCCTCGTCGTCGCGCTGCACGCTGGGAAATGTGTGCCCCCCTCCGCCCGGCTTCGGCGAGCGCCTGAGGGTGCTGGACTCCCGTTCCCAGCGTACCCCGCAGTAGAGAGGCGCCGAGGACCCGCCTCGCGCCCGCAGGACTCGCCTGGCCGCCTCCGCGCAGAGACCAGTTTCGGCCGCCCAGCAACAGCGGGAGGGCAGCGCTGCTTCGTCGGCTTCTCCCCGGACCCGGCAGCTTCGCAGAGCCCACCTCCCGCCAGGACGGGACTGAGCCGCGTCGGGGCTGCCGCGGATGGCGAGCCGTCCCATGACGTCAGGCGCTGCCAGGACAGCTATGGCTGCAAGCGAAGGGGTCCTGGGTGGCGGGGGCGTCTCCATGGCAACGGATGTAAACAGCGCGGGCTATGGCGGTGCGGCGCGCTCCGCACGGCGGGTAAGGGCCGGGTGGGTATCGTCGTGCGGGCGCTGCGGGGATCGCCGAGCCCCAGCCCTTCCCTTCCTTCCCGCAGAGCTAGGACGCCTTCCGGCACTGCCACACGTACGGTCTGGGAGACCGCGGGCTCTATCGACCGTCCCGGCGGAGCCGGCGTCGGAACCGAGCGGGGCCGACGGGACGGGTCTCCCTGCAGCAGCCCGGTTGGGGAACACTCGAGCGGGGAGCGCGGCTCTCCCGAGCTGCTGCAGGGGCTTCAGGACTCGGCGTTTCTGTACCAAGTCGCTCGCGGCGGAGCGATAGACTTGCTGGGTGACCCGCAGCATTTCCTTTGCCCTTGTTACTGTTGATCGCTGGTTCCCAAATTGAAAACCAGCGCCTCTCCCTACCACTTTTTTCACAGCACCTGCCTCGGCCATCGATACCTTCTTCTAGCTGGGCTGAATATTCCAGAATAGTTACAAAAGCAGAGAGGGCTTCTTTCTTTCTTTCCCTTCTCTGGAAGGGGGTGGTTCCTTGGCTCTGCTGGGCACCTTTCACCTGCCCCTGAGAGCACAGGGCTGCTCCCCAACAGCACTTACCTCCACGAGGCCCAGGAATGAACAGAGAGAAAGGACTGGTGGCAAGGCTACAGTGGCAATCCAAGGCATATACAGGAGAAAAGGTCTAAGATAGTTGGGACTACAGAGTAGTTGAGGGGAGAAGAGGAGGTCCCCCTCTGAGCTTATATAGAGCTCCTGGACCAACTGGCAACAGGTGAGGGTCTCAGCTGAGGCTGGTCAGAGTGATTAAAGCCCATTGGAGGTGCTGACATCTACCCGGGTGCCTCAAAAGGAAAATTCTGGAGTGTTCATGGCCAAGTCTACTTTTTCTCACATGTTTTAGCTTCCCTTTAGCACAGTAAATGTTTTATTTATACCCACAGAGAGTCTTTTTTATCTTCAGATCTCAGAGCTGAGCATTGTAAGCTAAAAGCCTTTTCTCCTGTGGAGCTCCAGTATGAACAGCAAGGTCTACAGCCATTCCAGAAAAGGTCCATAGAGTGAAATCAAGTTTGTTTATATTGAAGTATGTTTTTCACTTCTGGAAAGTACCTTTCATGACACAGACCAGTTTTCCTGGCTCCACTGTTGCTCACTTTCACAGAAGGCCAATGGTTCCAAATCTGGGCTGGCTGTTCCATGGTCCAATTGATCATTTTGGCTCATGGTAAAAGTTGAAGGCTTTTTTTTTTTTTTTAACTTCATGTAGGTAGGTGAGAATGGGCACCTTTCAGCTTCTAAATGTGGGGATATTTGCAAGAAAAAAGCGATCTCCATGGCTTTGAAACCCCTCTAGAGATAGGAACACCACCACTGCCCTGGGCAGGCTGGGCCAGCCATTGACAAGCCTCAGGGGGAAGAAATTGTTCCTCAGGTCCAACCTGAACCTCCTCTGGGGCAACTTGAGGCCATTTCCTCTTGTCCTGTTGCTTATTCCTTAGCAGAAGAGCCTGATCCCACATGGCTCCAATATCCTGTCAGGGAGTTGTCCAGAGCCAGAAGGTCTCCCCTGAGCCTCCCTTTCTTCAGACTCAACAACCCCAGGTCCCTCAGCTGTTCCTCACCAGACTTGTGCTCCAGACCCTTTCTCAGCTTTATTGTCCTCCTCTGGACATGCTCCAGCCCCTTGATGTCCTTCTGGGAGTGAGAGGCCCAAAACTGAACCCAGGATTCAAAGTTATCAGTCACCTCATCAGTTCTTATTGTACAAGTAGTGTGCACACTACCTTCAAGCACCTTGCACGCTGCCAGGCAGATGTTTTACACACTAGGATGGGAGGTCCAGCAGCCCACCAGAAGGTGTAACAGCTCCCTCCCTCGCAGGCATGAAACCATAGAATCATTTTGGTTGGAAAAGACCTTGAAGATCATAAAGTCCAAACATTAACCTAACACTGATAATCCTACCAATAAACCATGTCCCTCAGTGTCTCATCTACGGCCACATCTATATGTCCTGTGTGGCAGACGAAGCCAATGCTCACACATCAAGATGAGTGTGTGGTCGTGTTGTGCCAGCCCAGCACCTGCAGGCTCACTGTGGTCTCCCTATTGCTTTATCTGGTTGTATTTGTCTCACAGTTTGCTGGTTGTACTGGCTGTCAGGCCAGCAGTGGCTTTGTAGGGACTTTTTGGACTCCAAAGCCCAGTTCTTGACCCACGGTAACAGGTTTTCTCGTGCTGTTTTGAATCTCTCCTTTTTCAAAAGACCAGTTTGCTCAGGCTCACCCAGCCACAGGGCTCCCCTCTTGTTGACACAGAGAGAAAAGTACCAAATGTTGTGCCAGTTGTCAAACAGCAAACCCTGGAGTTCAGCTGCACCACAAATCACCCCCCAGTCCCTCCCTGTACTTTATCCTATTGGATACTTTCAGCCATCAGCCACTTTGAAACTGGCCGCTTACCTTAGGTACACGTGAGCCAGATTCTCCATCTCCACAGTTTAATTAGTAAATTCTGTATATTTTGAAAAGTTTCTTCCTTGCCACTGCACAGGGCAGCTCGTGGATCCCACTCCAAGACTCCGGATTGCCAAACCCGTGACCATGGCTTGAACCGCAGCCTGTTCAAGAAAAAGGAGACTCTGGTGAGCTGAAGAATTCCAATCAAACACCCAAACTTTAGCTAACCTGGTCAATTTTGAACCTTGATGGAAGCCCAGGGACCATCCCAAAAAAATTAAGAAGTCAAGCAAGTTATAATAATTGTTCTTTAATGTATCACAGATAGATTTATAGAGAAAATCTGATTCTGGGATTTCAGCTTCATATGTATCTGTGAGTTAATTACTGTATTTTTAAGGGTGGAGGAAAGAGGAGAGGAATACAAAAGTTGTTCTTAGCTGCTATTTTATGATTGGACACATGTGCCATTGAAGCCAGAATTTGACCTACGTAGTTTAAAAAAAAAAACAAGAAAAAAAACCCCAACAAAGTGTCTTGAGTGTCTCCAGAGATGGAGACTCCACAACCTCCCTGGGCAGCCTGTTCCAGAGCTCTGTCACCCTTACTGGGAAAGAGTTTTTCCTTGTGTTTACCCTAAACCTCTCGTGCTCCAACTTACTCCTATTGCCTCTTGTCCTGTCACTGGATGACATTGAGAAGAGTCTGGCTCCATCCTCCCTACACTCACCCTTAACATATT
>JAOEGS010011549.1:70513-82726 GCA_025447755.1 Corythornis vintsioides | reverse complement strand
CCCGCCTCTCCGCCCGGACACGGGGTATTCCGCCCGCCTCTCCGCCCGTCCGCAGGGTCCGGCCCGGGCGCGGCGTCGACGCTCCCAGCAGCCTGAGGGCGCTGCACGCGCTCCCTCAGAGGAGAAAAAGGCGCCAACGGGCGCGAGACGCCCTCGGGCCCTCCCCCTCCCCTCAGCCCTGCCCAGGCCGGTTCTCCGCCGCACTGACCGCCGGCCGGGGCGCTGAGGGCATAGGAACATGGGAACAACGGCCAGGGCTGCCCGGCGGGAAGCGGGTGCGGTGGGAGGGCGGGGAGCGGGTTCTCTTCCCTAGGGAAAGTGCTGACAGCTGAGCACCCTCCCGCCCGCACCGTGGCGGTGCCGAAGGGACGAGCGTGGGGCGAACCCTCGAGCGTGGGGCGGCGGTGCGAACAGACAACGCCCCGCGCCGGGCGGCGCCTCCTTCGCGGTAACGGCGAGGGCCGGGCCCGCACCTGCACGTCCTTGCTCTTTGCGTCCGCAGATTCGCCGCGATTCTTCCCGGTCATCGTCGTTGGCAGAGAACTGTGAAAAAATCCTCGTCCCGGCGGGAGCTCCGTGGCGGGCAGAACGTCGGTCGGCCTCGCGCGGGAATAGCGGCGCGGGCGCCGGCAGGCTGGAGGAGGATCGGGGCGGCGTGTCGAAAGTGCGGAGCGCGCAGGCGCCGTCCTCGCCACCGCCCCGGCCTGGTGCGGAACAAAGGGAGCGCGGCCGGCGCCGGAGCGGGTGAGTCGGGGCGGCCCAGCCCGGCCTGGGGTGGCGGCCGCGGGGCGGGCAGAGCTGGGGCGAGCCCGCCGCTCGGGACAGCGGCTCCGCTGGAGGAGAGCGGGTGTAGGAGGCGGTCTCGGGCCCGGTTCCTCTCCCTGGTAGAGCTGAGGCCCTGGCGGGTGGAGGGGCTGCCGCGCGCGGGGAATCTCCGGCAGCCGCCTCGGAGCTCCGGCTTTTCCCGCCTCCGGAGCCTGGCGCGTTCGGGTCCCGCCGTGCGGCCCGGGGGGAGGCGGTGGGGGAGCTGAGGGGCACCCCTAGAGGGTGGGTTGGGGCCTTGGGCTGCCCTCCGGCTCCGCTCGAACTTCTCCAGCAGCCTCGTGGGGAACCATGAACGTGAGGCCGGAGCCGCGTTCCCGCGGAGGTGCCGCTTCGGTTGGAACTTGGGTGCAGCTCTCGGAAGAGAGGCCGAGGAAAGCAGGGCTTTGCTTACGGTGTTTTTTTCCCCCGCGCTGGGGCTAAAAGGCCAAACCTGCTCCCGGCCGCCGCTGCCTCCCGCGAGCAGCCTTTGTGTGCATCGCGGGAAGGGGGTGCTGCTGAGTTTCGGCGTTTATACATCAATAGAAAACTTTTAGAACACTCCGTGACAAATAAGGGGGTGTAGATATATTTTTTTTTTTTCTGAAGGAAAGAAGTTCTTAGAGCCTTTAACACGAAGATGGTGTAAACCTGGGGGTAGCTGCACAGCTGTTTAAGGCCCCATTCCTTTGGAAGTACAGTCCTTTTTCAAAGAGAAAACTCTGAAACTCTGCAGCTCTCAGAGACACTTCTGCCCTTATTTCCTAATTGGCAAACCTTCTGGTAAACGATGGTGGCTGTAATAGTTGCAGTTTCAAACGTTTGGGGGAGCAAAGGCACAATATTTAATAGCACGATATTCTTTTGTCTTTCAGAAGTACAAATATAATGTCAGGTGGCTGAAAATTTGCCTATCAAAATGTCAAGTAAGTTCTTGGATTTTTCTTCCTTTAACTTGGTGAATGAAAGATCTGCTTCAGCAGAACTTGTGAGACAGTCCCATTATTCCTGCTGTTACCCAAAGTGTGCTAGTTTCTGACCAAACTCTTGGCCTTAAATCTTGCTGTGGCTGATTTCTGGCATATTGTTCCTGTAGGAAATCCAGATCTCGCAGCCTCTCTGAAATCCTGTTTCACTGCATTTTTAGTTGCCCTCTTTTGAACTGCTGTGCACATGAATGGGTTCCACATGCTCCAGCCTTATGGCTGAGCAGAAGGCCAGCAGTGCAGCAACAGTGTGGCCCTAAATTTCCTCTCCTGTTCTTTGCTTTGTGCTCTTCAGTGGCAAAATGCAAAGCTTCTGAGTAGCTTTTCTGTCTGGGTTGTGTAAATTGCTTTACAGTGTTTGCCACAGCAGTTGCCTTATAAAAAAAACTGTTCAAATTTTCAAGAAAAGAAAAAAAATTGCTTACATTTATATCTTAACAGAAAGGCCATCTTACGCCCCACCTCCTACCCCAGCCCCTGCAACCGTAAGTATAGTGATTTTTCTCATTAACACAGAGCTGCTAATTCCACTGTTAACCACTCCCAGAGCAGTGACTCTGGGGGTCATCACCTCCCTCTGTTGGAAACACAAACTACTTGTCTTTCATTATTGATTTGCAGCATTGATATTAATCGTGTTCTTTTTTTTAGCAGTTTGGGGAAGAGAAGTTGGATAAATTTGTTTGGCCTTTAAGGCTGGATCCTGCAGATACTTGATTTTCTGTGAGCAGTCAGTTGGTCTAAAATGATTCACAGTGGGTGGCAACAGTATAGGGGAATATTTAACAGCAAACTGCTATTTAATTCTAAAACTTCCAACTCAACTTGTGGCCAAATGATGGGCAGGCACCATGGTCTGCATTCCCACTGCACAAAGCCCTGCTCTGTTGGGTCAGAGCCATGAACTGCTCTGATCTTACCTAAATTTCCTGAAATCACTGACACTTGGGAGCCTGTAGCAAGAGAAATATTTTGCTTCCTAGTAAAAAGGTGTGGAATGACACTGAGGAGAAGGGGAACAGAAGCTCTGAGTTGTGTCCTCTGCAATCACACGAGCTCCTGAAACACCAGGACACTGAGGTCAGGAGAGCATCTGCACCTCTTCTGTAGTGGTCACATCTCTAGAGAGCTGGTGTGGGAGGGGGTTAACACTTTCACAAGAGAAATCCAAGGCTCCTGTGCAGAAGAATGAGCAAAGATGCTCTAGTGAAAGTTTTATCAAAGAAAAATGGAAAGCTGCCTGATCTGGGCTGGGAACTGCAGGGTGGCAGTGAGGTGGAAAGTGACCCTTCCCATTTAGTGTGTGACAAAGACATGGTGCCTAAGTTATGTTCTTATAAATTACCACGAATAAAACTTTCTGTGCATGGTTTGTTCAGAGTTTTCATTTTGCACACTGCCAGGGTTAGGAGGAACACCCTGACAGCTGCTCTTACAGCTGCAGCCCTGCCCTGGGAGTGTGCAGATGGTGTGGGGTTGCTCTGAGGTGCAGCATGGATGCAGGTGCTGCTGAATGCTGTGTACCTGTGTGGTGCTCTCTGAAGCTTTCAGAAGGGGCCATGAAAAGCATTTCAGACCTGCAGCTAGTGCTGTGCATTGCCTGTCCTTCCAGCACCCCTTGTACTGCTCTGTGCTCTGCTAACACAAGTTGTGAAAGACAAATAACCTGCTTGTTCTTCACAGCCAGGTCCAGGTCCTGCAGCCCACAACATACAGTAATTCTCCTAAGCACACATCCCAGCTGAAGTAAAAATGCTCCATGTAACTAACTCCAGGTAGTTCCTGTGTCATGTTTAAATCCTGTCTTGCAGAAATAAAGAACTAAGCAGGTGGAGATTACAGTGGTCATCTGGTTTTGGAGAGGTGTAGCTCAACAAGCTCAAAACCTGTTGTGGTAATGCAGAAAACTGCAGTAGAATGTTTCTGAAGGAGCAGGACTGTGTCCCCATCCCAGCTGTCCAGAAGTCATGGCAGCTGCTGTGCCTGAGCCTAAAGCTCTGGCAATAACACACACATTGGAAGGCTGATGGTTAAATCACTTCATGTTGTACTTCTGTGTTTGGAAATAAACTGACTGGAGTGTTGATGTGTACTGGAGAACTTCAGGAGTGAATGTCATCGAACATGCAGGTTATTTTTGTTGTGTTATTATTTTTCATACCTGGTTCTTGGAGCCCTGAACCTCTCTGTGGGATTGCTGTAGCTCAACTACAATGGGTCCAGTCAGCAAATCACTTCAGAAGTTGCTTTATTAGGGCCAAAGACACTGTGGATGTCTAGAAACACTCCAGGATGTTGTAAATCCTGATGGAATGGTGGGGCCACTGCAGCCACGACTGGATCACAACTGCTAATGAACAGCTGATCCTTTATTTCCAACAAAATCTGACTGGGAAATGAGGGTTAATGGAAAAGGGCAAGAGAGAGATTGATGTGAGGAGGGAAACACAGTGAACCTTCTGGTACTGGATAGGGTGTAGGTGTCAGAAGGGATTGTAAATGATCTGATTTTTCTCTGCATTTCTGAGATGAGAATGAACCAGTTCAGTTGAATGAGGATGTGTTGATCAGCTTCTTAGGTCCTGGATGTGATGCTCTGTGAAGACTGGTTTGTAGTTTCTGACCTGTAGCTCCTGCTGTAGTGGTTCCTCAGCTCTGCACCCTGCCTCCTAACAAAGGTGCTCCTGGGAATTGTCTCTCCCAGCTTTCCCATCCCAGTTCCCCCAGTACTGAAATTGTACAAACCACCAGGAGAGCCTTCAGGTGCTGGCAGGGGTGCATGGATGGTCCTTTGAGAGAATCCTTTTTTTTTTCCCTCTGATTTATTGACAGTACAACAAAGGCAGAAGGGTGGGAAGAGAATCAGACTGGGATTTCCACTGGTGTAGTAAATGTTGATCCTGGGGGTTTCTGCCCCATTGCTGTGAGAGTCTCTGAAATACTTGGTGGCTTCTGTTGGAAAATTCATTAGCCATGAGCTGGGTTTGTAGAAAACTTGTTTAAATTAATTGCACCCTTAATAGAAATAAATCACCATCTTCAGACAGAAATTTGTAGTGACACTTGTGCTTAAAAATCCTCTTTTCCTTAATAGGTTGATACTGGAGTAAGTTTTGTGTGTGGAGAAGATACCAAGTGCTACACCCCATTTGCTTGTTTAAATTCTGGTTGCTTTTGCATGCCATATTGCAGTTCATGTTCATTTCTGTGTTTTCCTCGTTTGGGCTCATTTCTCATTCGTGTTTTTGTCTCATTTGTTTCCATCAGCAAATGCCCAGCACACCAGGGTTTGTGGGATACAATCCATACAGCCATCTGGCCTACAACAACTACAGGCTGGGAGGGAACCCGGGCACCAACAGCCGGGTCACGGTAGGAGAATCAACTATTACCTCATCCAGCAAACTCCAGGAGCTGACCAGAAATGGCTTTAGAGTTAGGTTCTTCTGAGTCTTGGCTGCTGCCACTTTATAAAAAACCCCAAACTTCTCATTCTTATTCCCCACCCTTACCCCTCTTCCCTTTCACTCTGAAACCTTTTGCAGGAAAACGGACTTCTCCTCAGCAGAGAAAAAAACAAACCAGTGTGGGAATGGTGCGTGGTGCAGAACTCCAAGGACAGGCTGTGTGGCCTTCAGTGACCACTGCATGTTCTGGAGCTTGGGTGCAACCTCTTGGAGGGAGGGAACTGCTCATTTTACTGAGGTCTGTTGGCACAGAAAGAAGGAAGAATGGTTTGCAAACTAGAGAGCATTACAGTATCTGCATCGTGCTGCTGAGCTGTGCCAGAGCCTGCCTTCTTAATTCCCAGTCTTAGTCTGGCCCAAGTTCAGAAATCATGATTTTTTTCAGTAAAAGTGTGATGATGATAATAAAACAGAATGATTTCAGATCTGTACTCTGCTAGACTGTGGAAAATGGATGTTACATTCCTTTTTCATGGTGTAAAGAGAGAGGTGGAGTCAAGTGATGAGGGAGGTGACCAAATACTGGTAAAAATCCTGAGCATCGGATGCAGTTAGGAGAGAAAAACAGACTGTGGAAGTGTCACATTTTTGTTACAACAGAAATTGAGTCAATCCCTGATTTTTTAAATTACTTTTTAAAGTTTCTGTCGTTCTCAAAGCTAAGGTTTTCCATGTGAAACTTCTACCAAACATCTGATCAGTTTGGATGCGATACAAAGATTTCTCAAGGAGCAAATATTTGGTGCTTTTAATCCACTGTCCCCTTTTAATGCTTCTCTGGTGAAGCCTGAAAGGAGACTTTTGTGAAGTTCATCTGGTTTGTTAAACTTGGACAGAAAAGACCTTCCCCATGGCAGCTGGAACGTGACTGAACGTACACTTTTCCTTAGGCAGCAGCAGGTTTTGTCCAAGAACTTCCATTGTTTCTGTACGTCATGAGCATGTCCAGCCTCCTGTGCCATGCATATATCAGTATATGTATGGTGTCTGAACCCCTGTTCAGTTAAAAGCATTGAACAGTTTCCGTTGATGTTTTCCAGACCCATCTGTGTGTATGTGTATACATCTGGAAATGCATATACCTCATGTACATTATTACACACAATTCTCTACACATTGTTCCATGGAGCTCCAGAAATTCAGCAAAACAAACAAACAACAAGTGGAGAAATTGGAAAGCTGAAGGTTAAACCTGAGCCTTCCTGGCTAGGCAGGAGTATTTGCTGATCTTGCCTGTGGCTGTAGTCCTGAGAAAGCTGGGAAGTGCTTTCTGTTTTGATGGAAATGCTCCCCTGGATAGAGCAGAGCCCTCCCTGGGTCAGTGCTCTGAGAGGAGGGTTTCAGAGGGTGCAGCCACCGGGGACTGGCACCTGGGAGAGGAGCCTGGTGGGTGCTGGTGAGGGAGGGGGTGCAGCAGCTGCCCCCCTGCAGCAGGCAGAGTTCACAGTCCTGTCCTCTGAAAATCCCAGGGGAGAGAGCCCCGAGGGATGATCCACCCCACACTGACAGCTCAGTGGCACAGGGTGGTTTTCTCTGTGCAATGAGTAGTTGAATTGGCTCTGAGTTGCCCCTGACCAATTCTGCAGAGGGCTGCACTGCTGAAGTGCTTTGAAAATTAGATATCTTGCTTCGTGAGCTTAAAACTTCCTCCTTTTTCTCCCCTTCACCTGGGCAGTAGCCACATTAAACTTGTCAAAGCAGGTTAAATAATAAATTATTCATCAGAAACGAGCAAAGCAACTGGGACTGGTGTTTCCTCCTACCTTTCCAAGTGCTGTATTCCAGCTTTCAGAATGTTGGAGCCCTTCTGAGGACCCCATCTAGTTACTCTGTGAGCGTGCAGATAAAAGGCCAGGTTTAAAGTGCAGAGCTGTTACTGTGAGGCCCAGCTGTATTTGTAGCTGTTTCCAGCTCAGGTAGCTCGTGGTGATGTTTCTTCTCTTGGAGGGGGGTGGGTGAGTGTGGTTGGTGTGAACTGCTCCAGAATGAGTGTTCTCCAGGCAGTGTGTGCAGCTGTCCAGTGATCCCATTAACGACTGGATTTATTCGGTTCTCTTATAGGCTTCCTCTGGCATTACCATTCCAAAGCCCCCCAAACCCCCAGACAAGCCCCTGATGCCCTACATGAGGTACAGCCGGAAGGTGGGTACGGTGTCAAACGAGTAACCAGCCAAGCTAGTCTTGTGTGTGCTAACAATTAATTGCTGTTGTCTTAGTTTCAGCTTCTAAACTCTCACTTCTAACAGCCTGCACGCTCTTTAAGGGAATGTAAAGTACAGAGGCATTGCTTGCCCTTCAGAACAAAGGCAGCAGCAGGCTGGGCATACAGTTGCCAGTTTCTGGGGGGAAAAGTTTTCTCTAAAATGCTAATTACTGCTGCTGTCTGCTGACAAGGATCCACCTGCCACGTTCAGGAGTTCCTGTGACTTACTGACAGAACTTTTTAATATAAAGGAAGTATTCCTTGCTGTATTCTGGGCTTGGTACAGTGCTGTAGCTGGACTGAAGAGTAGCAATGAGTGGACTTTGCATGTTCTCCTTCACCACCCTAGCCTGTGGCAACGTTTACCTCGCTGTTCTGTGAACTGTTTGACAGAAAGTAGGAGAGAGGCTCTTGTGGAGTCTGCAGTCTGATGGGGCATGGGGAGGGCATGTCAGCCTGTCTGAAGCGGGTGAGCCAGAAGGAGTTTCTTCCACTTCTGGTAAAGTATCTTTACCAGCTTGTCTGTCTTAGGCAAAAACATCAACCAAAAAAAAAAATACAGTCAAGTGGCACAGCAAGAAATAACACTGGCAGCTCTCCTTTTTTCTTGGTGGTTTTTTTTTTCCCTATAAAGTTAGAAACTTTTTTTTTTTTTTGGTGGAGTCAGACCTTGTTGGAACTCAAATTGATCAGCAAGACTGAAAAATATTTTGACTTGTTCCATTCTGATCTGAAAAGCTCAGTGCTCTTTATCATAATCTACTGCTGGATGTGTTTACTCAGTAGCAATTTTTTTTCCCAGAGATGCAGCGATGTGCATTTCAGAAGAGCATTAAGAGGGTTAAAGGCAATGTTCTCATGAAACCAAAGCCATTTCTGCAATTGCCTGTTTCAGTAGATGGCTTCCTACTGACCTCCTGCCCCAGAAAATAACCGAGATAGTTTAGCCAGACTCGTTCCTAACTTAATCCTGTTTTTCATGGTGATTCCAGAAAGAACTCTGAGATGACAATATAAAATGTTTAATTTGGAAGTATTTAGATATCATTAGTAAAGCTCCAGCTGTTTCTGTTAAGGTCTGGGACCAAGTGAAGGCGTCCAATCCTGATTTGAAGTTATGGGAAATTGGCAAGATTATTGGAGGAATGTGGCGAGATCTCACTGATGAAGAGAAGCAAGAGTATTTGAATGAATATGAAGCTGAAAAGGTAAATGGAAGAAATCTGGGATGTTTATTACAGCTGATTCTTCTAGGAACTGGCCTGAGAAGAAAAATTCATCTTACCCATGCAGTGGTGTATGAGGCACTCACGAGACCCCTGTATGTAACTTAAATGGAAATGTGTCCTGACACGCCTTTTAGATCTTTTCTAACTGTACATCAACTGTGACTGGTCAGTTTTTAGACCTAATTCAAAGTGAAGTATTAATAATTGAGTGTCGATTTTAACTGTTTAATGAATGGATTTGATTGTACAACATCAGTATTGAAACGATTGTCTCAACACCAAAATCCCTCTTCCAAAAGTGGTGCTCTGGCAACTCCTGCTCTTGTCATGAACGTGTTTGTAAAAGACTTCCAGTCACCTAGGGCTTGGTGTTCCTGGTGTGACTGGTGTAACTCCACGCTATGGCTTAGAGTTCTGTTTCCTATAGAAAAAAATGCTGCTGCTTTTAGGGTTTTCTTCTGGTTTTGTTTTGGGTTGATGGATCTTAATGACAAAAGATGTCAGCTGCCTCGTGTCTAGGTGGGTAAGTGCTGAGGACCTTTACAAGACTCTTTTCTGTGCTCCTGAGGTGCGAAGGGAAATGGTCCAGCTGCTGTGTTGTGCTTAACTTCTGATAGCATCCGAGGCTGTGTTTAACCTGGTCACATCTCAGCTGCTTTTGGTCCGAGTCAATAGAGAAGTACATCAAAGCTGGATGCTCTTAGTTGGAAAAAAATAATAATCAAGGAATTCTCTTTTTTAACTTGGTAATGCTGTTTAGATTGTAAGCTCCTTGGGGCAGGGGCCATCTTATTGGTATTTTTCCAGTGCCTAGGTAGAAGGATTCCAGTTCTAATCATAAGGAAAACAAGATATTTAGGTGCTTTTAACAGTATTGTAGGTTATATCTCCTTTTTTTTTCATTGGACATACCTCCAGTCACTGTATGAAGTTTAGACTTGGCAAATTTTAAAGGTGAGATTAAAAGAAAGCAACTCAAAGGGCAAAACACTTCAAAGAAGGTTCAAATAGCAATGCAGTTGTGATACCAGGAGGAGACAGTAGTCTGGCTGCAGCATTCTGTGTCATCCCAGCCCAGGGATGGATCAAAGAGTGCAAATGTGGTTCATGGCATACTGGAATAAGGGAAGAGAAGAAATCAAAGATCTAGTCAGGACTCCAGAGAATTGAGACTATTTGAAGTTAACTCTTTTTTACTCTTATCAGAGCTTGTCTGATCCCAAATGCCTCGTCCTGAGGTGGTGGTTTTTATCTCTCAGTAAAACAAAGCTCTTGTAAGTTCCCGGGTGCTGACAGGGGTACCTGCAGGCCCAGCTAGTGTCTGTGAAGCGTGCAGGGCCATGGCAGCAGTGCCATGCCAGAGCAGAGCCGGGCGGGTGCCTCGGGCGAGCTCCAGAGCCCGGCTGCGGCGGCTGAAGCGTCCCCGGTGCCGTTGCAGATCGAGTACAACGAGTCCATGAAGGCCTATCACAACTCCCCGGCCTACCTGGCCTACATCAACGCCAAGAGCCGCGCCGAGGCGGCGCTGGAGGAGGAGAGCCGGCAGCGGCAGTCGCGCATGGAGAAGGGAGAGCCCTACATGAGCATCCAGCCGGCCGAGGATCCCGACGGTAAGAGGGGGGCCCCGGGGCAGTCTCGTTGCAGGACCCACGGGCTGGAGAGCAAACAGCAGCTGCCAGGGGGGTGCCACGGGCTGGTGACTCCCGTGCCGATCGGCGTTCCCGTGGTCCGTGCCGTGCAGCTGACTCCGCCTGGCTCCCCAAAGCTGAGGTGGCAAAAGTGAGTCCGGCCCTTAGTGAGGTGTGGAGCAGTGCTCAGAGTGCAGCCTGCTGGGAGCCCAGTGCTGCCTTGAGCATCTGCACGGTAAAGGGCTGAGCTGCCCGCTGCAATCCAGCGTGAGCGGAACCTTGGGCTCCGTTGCCAGCACACCACCGGGGCAGGCAGGGCTGCTGGATGTGTGCAGCTGTCACTTGAGATTGTTTAGACAATGCTCCCCTTCTGTTGACAAGCTGATGGGAAAATTCTGAGTGTTTATTTGACTGAGGAAACTCCCCCCTCCTGCTGGGAAAGCTCAAGACACCCAGTGGCTGCTTTTAAATTCATGACCAAAGTACTTGTTGGAACCTGAGGGTGAAAAATGTGCTCATTCAGTTACACCCTTTTTTTCTTCCTCTTCCCCCTTGTGAAGCACACCCCTGAGATAAAGCTCCTGGCAAACAGAACGTTTCCCCCAGTGAGGTAACCACAGGATTTATGTAACTGTTGAGTGCTGCAGTCACTGGGGTCTGGGGACTCCAGATTCTGTGCTCCCTGAGCCAGATGAACTCGGCCAGAAGCAGCTGCTCTAGGCCCTGAGCTGCATCTGTTCACAGCTGGGACCAGCAGCAGGTTATTGTCTGTGACACAAATGGTGCCTCTGTCCAGTCGTGCATGTCAAGGCCAGGAGCACCAAAGGAATCTCATTTAGAGGCCAAGGGCACAAGTTTAAAGACCCATTTGATTAATGCTGCTTTGTCTTTTGTAAATCTATTGTCTTCCCACTCTTCTGTTCTTCCTTCATTTAATCAAGTACCTTAATGAGAAATCAAACAACACCTGGAAATGAAGGAGAGAAAACCTGCATTAAACTTGTTCTCATCTCTTGGTAATATTTCCTGGCATGATCCATTAGGATTCTCCTTAAGATTTCTGTGAAGAGTTGGAGAGCAATTTCCATTAGGAAAACTTGATGTAAAATAAATCCAACTTATGGCCTTTCCTACAAGATCATTCAGACTTGTTGCTTAACTGATTTTTAACACTCAACTAACTACAAATTATAGAGAAGTTTCTTTTAGGTTTGTTCCTCACCAGTTCTTCATGCTGTTTAATTACTGTGCTTTAAATTCTAATCAGTTGGGCTTGAGTTTGGTTTGTAATCAGTGGTTCTTACAGAACAGCAGACTGTGTTCTCATTTCTATTCTTTTGAAGAGCTTTGCCTGCTTTCCTTGAAAGAAATACTTACAAAAACCTGAGGCTGGAAGCTTCTGAGTGCTGCCAGATTTAGGATAACATGATATTTTGTTCTGCTTTGTAGCATCAAACTGAACTTTACTTTTAAAAGGAGCACCTAGTACAGTCCCTAAGTCTGTAGTTCATGTTATTTTCTGTGACTGCCTTCGAATACTCAAAGTCTGGAAGCTTTTGATTGACAGGAAAAAAAATCCTTGACCTGAAATAGTCTTAGTCATCGCAGTGAATCCTCCTGGTGCAGCACAGACAGGACAGGTCAGTTCCTCTTGGGCTTTAATTTCTTTTCCCTACAGGTTTATCAGGAGACCAGCCCTTGACCTCTGCTGCTGCCCTGTTACTCCTGAAGTGCATTTTCTTTTTTAAATAGCTGTTCTTCAGAGAACTGCATTTGCTAAAAATAAATAATGGAATACTCTTAATAGATTACTCACCTCTGAAAATTACAGTAAACATGTTTCACTGCTTGCTGCTTTGTGTTCAGAAAACCAAAATCTTTTTGATCCATGCTACAAAG
>JAOEGS010011549.1:0-66049 GCA_025447755.1 Corythornis vintsioides | reverse complement strand
AGTTAAATCCTCACTCTAAGTTCAGATGAACCCCCACCAAGGGGTGTGTGCCAGGCTCCCCACTGTGCCAGGCTCCCCGCTGTGCCAGTCCTCACTGTGCCAGGCTCCCTCCTGAGCCAGGCTCCATGCAGCAGCACCTTCCCTTCCCAGGGGCAAATCCAAACCTGCCTGTTGAGGTGCCAAGGGAGAAGGTGGATGGGAAGGATCAAATCCATTGCTGCAGATGGTCCCAGCTGTCTCCCGTCAAGGGAGGGCAGAGCGGCTGCGGGTGGCACGGCCGAGGGCACAGGAAGGTCTCTGCTCCTCAGGAGCTCTGACACCAACGTGGCAAAGGTGGACAGGGAGAGAAGCTCCTCACGAGGACACCAACTGGGGCTGCTCCTTCCTCTGGGGCTGAGTGACGGCAGCTGAAACCTGCTGAAAAATGAAAGTGGTCTGACAGCAAAGTTTCTGTTTCCTGGAAGAGAGGCCGAGCTGCTGCTGTCACGCTGGAGAGCTGCAGTGGCACCACTGCAATGGCACTGGAGAGCTGCAGTGGCACCACTGCAATGGCACTGGAAGGGTGTCCATTTCCAGCAATTAAATGGATTGCTTTTAGAAAAACTCTATCTTGAGGCGCTTATAAGAAGGGGGGAGTTACCCAGTGACCCATTTTGGTTTTACATTTCATAACGACCCGTGCCAAAGAGCTGGTAATTAAGAGAGGAGGGTTATTTGTTCCACTAACTCATTAAGTGTCTGAGGAAACTCACAGCATGAGAAATAAGAGAGGCTGGTTGAAACCCAACGTGTGACAATCCTGTGTGTCCCTCCAGCTCAGTGCTCCTGCAGCTCCTTCAGTCCGTGCTGGGATCTCTTACTGCTCCAGATCCCACAGAACCTACTGGAAAGTTCTTCCCACCAGCTGAGCCAGTAACAAAGGCCCTGTGTTGTACTGGGACCACTTCACATCCCGAGCTGTGCATCTGAAGAACTCATTTATTGTGTTTTGCTCTTCTGACAAAGAAGAATCAATCATGTTCTGAAGGGCTGCTGCTGCCAACACGAAGCTTGGATTCCCCCGGGGTGCTGCCCAGACCAGGGGCTGAGCACCCAGGGGTGGAATTGGCTGGGGCAGGAGCAGGAGGAGCCTCAACACCTCAGGTGCTGCAAACACTTGTTGTGCAAGAGCTTTTCTTTGTGCAGCAGCCCCGGGTTTTGAGGCTGTTTGTGTGTTCCCTCTGCCACAGCTTCTCCAGGCGTGTGTCAGTCACAGCCACTGTGGCAGGGACACACCCCAAGGAGTAAGTGGCATCTTCATGGGTAAAACATCTCCCAGCACATCAAAACCTCCTGAGAAGATGCCCAGTGTTTGATCACTGACCTGTCCCTGCCAGGAACACGAGCACCAGGGAGGGGGTGCAGCAGAGGGGCCTCCTGGAGGTCTTTGCTGAGCTCCTGGGGCCTCCTTGGCACCTCCAGCTGAGCAGCCAGCCCTACCTCTGCTAAGAGCAGCCAGCTGGAGCTGCTGAGGAGCTGGCACACCCCCCTGCAGGTCCTCAGCAGGTCCTGAAACCCTCCCCCGAGGCAGATAAAGCCCCCAGCTGGGGGTGCCTTTGCCCTGGGTCTGCTGGGGTAGCTCCTGGTTTTCCCTGCTCGGGTGCTTTGTGTGGTAAGTGGGTGCTGCACCCCCAGGATTCCTTCCTCCCCTGGCCAGGGTGAGTGTTCCCTGGGGGGGATGTGGGTGAGGGGACCTGTACTGCTGGAGACAGAGGCTGAGGTCCCCTCTGTGGGTGCTGAGCCCTCTCCCACAGGGTGCCTGAGACCTGGGGAGCTCTTCACACCCCCGGGGACTCACAAGGAAGTGAAGAGGCAAATCCAAAACACTGCCTGGTGGTGAGGGAGTTGTTTGCTTTAGTTTGTTTTTCTCCTTGAGACTAAAAGCAGGCTTTTTTTTCTGAGGCTCTGACTCATGCTTTGTGACCTCTGACAGCACCACAGCTCTGCTGTTTGGTTTCTCCTGCAGGTAAAGCCAAGCAGACAGAGGATCTCTTCTGTATTGGGTAGTTCTCAAATATGCTTTTATCTCCCCACAAAAACACATTTAGCAGATGTTATTAAGAAGCCTGGGTTAAAAAAAAATGCTCTTAGTCTTTGGGGTTTTGGTTTGGGGGTTGGTTGGGGTTTTTTTTGCATTAATTTAATTATTAGCTTTTTATAATCCCCCAAAACCTTCTGACCTACAAAACTGTAATCTAATAACAGTACAGAGCATGGAGCAGGCCCCAAAAAGTAAATCTCAAAAGGTATTTAGATGTGGAGGGAGCTGCTGAGCACTGGGGGGTGTTTCATGTGCAGTGTGTTTTCCTGGGGAGGGGGTTCAGAGCCTCTCTGCTCAGCTCAGAGCCCAGGCTGAGCTCCCAGCTCTTCCCAGCTGTGATTTCTCCTCTCCCACCAGCTCCTTGTGCTCCCCTTGCAGACCAGGTTCTGTGCTTGCCCTGTCTGGGGTGGTCAAGGAGGTTTTATGTCTCCTTTTCTTACTCCCAGGTTTTGTTCTAAACCCTGGCTACACAAGCTTTACTTTTTATTTTTCTTTTTTTTAGTTGTTTTTCTCACTTATCAACAGCTCAAGACCATCCCTTCCCCTTGGCCACTCACTCCCTAATCCACCTACATGGGACCCGGTGCAGGAGCCAGAGCAGGAGCAGCCACCAGGAGTCTCTCGACCTCTGCTCTGGTGCCTGGAGGAAACTCTGCCCTCCCCAAGCTCCCTGTGTGTGGCTATGACAGCGAATTCAGATCCCCTCGGTGCTGACTGAGCGTCCATCTGTGGGCTCAATGCAGTTTAGCAGCTGCCCTCCAGCCCGGGCATGTTAGTTTATTTCCTTGCACCCATGGACTCGGGTCAGGCAGAGGGAGGAATCGACCCTGCACCAGCTTTCCCAGTCACTCCCAGTTTCATGGCAGCCCCAGCTGGTCGTCCCTCGAGGAGCTGGCAAAGCCCTGGGTGCTCCCCGAGTGCCTCCAGCCCTGCCTTTGGAAGCGTCCCCTGTGCACAGGGCATCCCTGGCAGGGGCTGTGGCCAATCTCCCTTCCCAGGGGCACCAGGAGCTGTCAGTGAGGCCGGGATCCTCGCCAGAGCTCGGGCCTCTCGTGCTGCTTTTGTTCTCAGTTCCCTTCTTTCACTTTGATGCTTTATTTTCCACTGCCTTCAAGGGGTTTTTTTGAAGTGGTTTTGCAGTTATTGGGGTTGGTGTCTTATTTTGTTGTAAACTACCACCTCTGGCTTCGCTGGTGACTTCTACAAGTCTGTAACTTCTGTAAACAGCTACTTGCAATTTGCCTTTTTTTTTCCCCCCGAGTCTATTAAAAAGACAAAACCCCAACCACGTTCTGATCCTGGCACCTCCCCACCTGCATCTCTGGGTCTGTTTCCCTCGATTCCTGATGGAGTTTGGGGAAGCTGCTTTAGTGCAGAGCAGATGCCAAACTGCTGGGGGTTTTGTTTGTTGGCTTTTCTGTTTTCTCCAAGATGAAGTGCAGAGAGAGGCCATTGCCTGGGCCCTGACGCAGGCACCAAGAGGGTGAATTCCCAGTGACACCAGTTGTGTGTCCTTCCCCGTGCTGGCTGACCAGTGGTGGGCCCCTGGCAGGAGCTGCTGGCTGCACAGATTGCTTCCTCCCCTGGCAGGATAAGTATCTCTCTAACCTCACGGTGAGATCAGAAGCATGAGACTCTCAGGGCATCCCCTACAACTCCTCTGGGTGTGGAATCCCAGCTCAGCACCTCTCTGAATGTCAGGAATTTACTCGTGATTTCACTTCTGCTATTTTGTTTGGCTTGAGGAACGATGGTGTCACAGCTCCCCCAGTAAACCCACTGACTCCAACTGGAGAGTTTTCCCCCTGTGCCTCCCGAGCACCAGCTGAGGAGCTCAAGAGCTGTGAGGGGTGTTTGGGCAGGAGGTGGGAGATCCCCTGGTATCTTGATTTGGCATCACAGGGCAGAGCAAAATGTTAGAGGTGCTGCCAGGTCCCTCCTGATGTAAGAGGGGGGATGTTGCTGGGAAGTGGTCAGGGAGTGCTGCTCTCCCATCACTCACCACTGCTGCTGTGGTCAGGGAGTGCTGCTCTCCCATCACTCACCACTGCTGCTGTGGTCAGGGAGTGCTGCTCTCCCATCACTCACCACTGCTGCTGGCTGGGTGGCTCTGGCTCCTGACAGCAAAGAAAACCCCTCCTGGTGGTTCAGGTCAGCAAAGAGCAGAGCTGGGGATGCAGCTGGGTTCTCCTCCAGGGCTCCCAGTTGGGCTGACCTGCAGGGAAAGAGGAGAACAGGTCAGTGGATTCCTCAGGCTCAGCTCAGCCTGGTGCTGCTAAGTGCAGCACGTTTGTTTGTTCAGCTCTGCTCAAGAGAGCTCATGGGGGGCAGGAGGGTGGCAGAGACAGCATCACTAAGGCATGAAATAGAGCACAGATGCAGACAAACCAAGCAAAGCTTTAATAAGTGTCCTGAGAACTCCTGAGGTCTCAAACATGACTCTACATGAAGGTTCAGTGTCACACAGAATAGTAAATGGTTTATTTTAAATTTTATTTTTTTTTTTTTTTTTTTTGTTAAAGGAAAACAATTTGCTGGAATTGGCTCAGACCACACGGAACTTGGCAGGTACCAAAACTTTGAAGTTAAAAGCTTGGGAGTATTTGCAAAAAAACAAACTGCAGCCCATCCTGCTTTCCCTGGCTGACCCTGGCTCCAGCCAGCGTGGACCTGGGCTCAGTGGGACACCAGCTCCCAGCCTGTGTCCCAGGCTCCAGCAGCAGGGGGAGCACAGACCCCTCAGCAACCCCAGGCAGCACCCTGACCCTGTTCAAAGGCTTCCCACCCACCATTTCTAGGTATTCTGCCTGTACCTGAGGGAAGCCTTTGATCTCTGGGCCTCCTGGGTGGAAGGGGTTGGCAGGCAGAGCCCTGGAAGGCAGAGAGATGGCCCAGAGGGGTGAGGGACAAAGGAACAAGGAGCCAGAAATAGTCTGGGAGAGGAGGTGGGCAGCAGCCTGCAGAGATAAGGCAGAGCCAGGGCAGGGTGCTGGGAGGGAAGAGCAGGGCACCTCCTGGGACAACTCCAGCTGCTGTGGCTTTGGGGCCAGACTCTTCCATGTCCTGGTTCTCCTGAAGTCCCATTCTGGCTGTGATCAGCTGTTGTCTTCAAAATAAACAGTAACATCCCACTCTAATGCTGGTTTTAACAGCACAAGATCTTCAGATCTTCCAGTGCTAAACCTTGTTGGAGGGGAACAAATCAGCAGGTTTTCCTTTGATTTTAGTTTGCTGCAGCAGAGTTGTGCTGCCTTAGGTGCCTCCCAGCCACTGAGCATTGCTGAGCTGTTCTCTGTCCCCTGAGGCTGCTCTTCTGGGTGGTGGTGGGAGTTCCCTGCTCAGTGAACTGCTGTGTTTGGGTCCATCCTTGTCCCACCTTCCTCCAGCACTGAGCAGTGCTTTGTAGGGTAAGCCCTGAAGTGCCAGGTGCTTTTGAACCTGCTGGGGATTGTTGGGTCCATCCTGTGATGACTCTCTCATCTGTCCTGGCTGCAGTAGCAGCACTGACCTATTGTGAGAAGATGATGCAGAGGACAAGATGCAAGATCAAACACTTCAGAGTCATCCTGGAAGGAAAGTGAGTTCCTGAGGAGCTGGTGATGTTTCTGTGTCAGAGCAGTCTGTTCCAAGAGTGGGGGTCCACCCTGGGACAGCCACAAACCAAAAGCCACTGACCCCTGCTGAAGCTGCTCCTGTTCCTGGGAACAGGACTGGATGATGACTCCCTGTCAGGGCAGAGACCAGAGCTGACAGTGCTGCAGCTCCTCCCAGGTCCTGGTCCCTGAAGGTCTACAGTATGTGATGGTGGGGAGGACATGGGACAGCAAAAGCACAAAGGCTTTTGAGGAAGAAGGGGTGTGCTGAGACTCACAGAAACACTCAAAAGCAGAAAGAGGGGGGGAAATCCACCTACTCACTTGAGCTGCTGCTGATCTTGAAAGGATGCTGGCTACTGGTGGCTCTGCACACTGAGACTTCTGTGGCAGCTGAACACCTTCCCCAGAAAGGGTCTGGCAGGGGAGATGAGAATCCTCCCTATTCCCTACAGCCCCAGGCTCTGCTGGCTGCTCTGGGAGGATCTGCTCTGTAGAGGAGAGACAATGAGAGGAGACTCTTCTCTCTTCTCCTTCCACCACAGGCAAAAACCACTTCATTTTACTGAGTGTGTGTGTGTGTGCAGCCCTGGGCTGGACGTGCTGAGGAAGCCTCTGAGCACCCCGAGTGTCTGCAGGCAGCGTGGCACAGGCACAGCTTTCCTGTGCTGGAGAAAGCACCAGAAGGAGGAGGAGGAGGAGGGTCTACTAAATGTCAGCGAGGCCAGGGCGTGTCAGGAGCTTCTGGTGGAGGTGCAGGAAGTATAAAAGGCAGAGGTTCCCAGAGGGTCTCTGGCAGGAGCTGTGTGGAGGCTGCACTGGAACGTGGGATGCTCTCGCTCGCCTCGTGACTTCAGCTCTGTTTGGCACAAGACCATGGCTGGTGGTGAGTACCTGCTCTGCAGCCCCTGCCCTTGGCGTGGGGAGCAGTGCCCCAGCTCGTGCCCTGTGACCCAGGGGTGAAGCACTTTTAGCAGTGGTAGAAGCAATGTAAAAGACTTTCATCTTCCTCATTTACTGTTAAAACAAAAAGTGAAGTTCTCTTCACCAAGTAAATCAATTCTTTAGAAACAAGCACAGGTAAGAATTAGGTGTGGAGGCAATTTCAAGGGGCTGTTCTGTCCCAGAGCAGATGAGCTCTTCCCACAGAATTCCTGCTTTTTCCATGGTATTCTTCATTAAGGAAAATGCCATTTCCTTGGCAACATTTTAATGTGGTGCCTTAATGAAGGAGTCAGGAGCAAGCACAGCTGAGTTTGCTGGTGGCTCGCTCTGCTCTCTCACAAATTGTCTCTATAATGAATATTTTCACTGTGGTAACAAAACTTTGCTGCAATAAAAGATGGGTTTGTGGACACTTGCACAGGTCTGTGTTCCCATGGACCAGCCCATCAGGAAGCTGAGAAGAGCAAGTGAGTGGGAAGGAGCCTCCTCTCTTTGGTACCTGACATCCCATTAGCCCAGGAGGCCCAAGACAGTTTGTTTCTGCTTCCTGCTGGAAGTTTCCACCTTTCTTTTGCCATTTGTTGTTGTTCTTTCACAGCCAGTGCTCTGCAGGGTCCAGCTTCCAGCAGCCTGAGGGGGTGGGTGGCCGTGGGAGGGGAGCAGCACATCAGGTCTGAGATGTGGCAGGTAACAACACAGGCTCCTCTGCGACTGGATGATTAATTCCTTTTTTTACTGGGCTCTGTTTTTGCACTGCTCAGATATTTTCAAACACTAATCCCAGCCTGATGGGGGGAGTGCAGTGAAGAGGGACAAATGCAGTAGCTCGGGGGGTAAATTAGTTTAGAATCTGTGGGTTTCCAACACAGCCACCTCTCTCTGGCACAGAGCACGGGCAGGGCTGGAACAAGGATGGGGCAGCAGCTGCTGAATCCATCCCAGGAAAGCCAGACTCCAGGAATCGTAAGTCCAGCTTTGGAACAAAAAAAAATGGGAGGGCTTTAAAAGATTTGTGATGTGTGAGAGCTCCCTGGTCCTCCCAGCACTGCATGTCCTGTGTGAAGTGCTGCAGATGAGATCTGAGCACTCAGCTGCCCCCAGGTACCTCAGACTGTAGCACAGGGATGGGGACTATCACCCTCCCCTCTTTGGAAGAGCTTGAGATGCAAAACTGAACCATCCAGAGAGCTGGTCTGGTACTGCTGGAAAACAGCTTCTTTCTGTACCTTTGTCTGCTGTTCCAGACCAGTCCTCACCTTCCTGGCAGGGATGTCTCCTCCTGAAGGCTCTACAGAGACTCTGTCTGTCTCAGTACTGACCTGAGCTCAGGGTTCCCAGCCTCTGCAGTGACACTGGGGAAAAGCAGCCAGGGGGTGCAGAACTCTCCAGTGATGTATACTGGAGGAACTGGTCCCGTGGTACCCACTGGGCAGAAGCAGGTTTCAGTTATGTAGGAAATGAGACTGGCTGATTTAAGAATGAATTTTTCTAGCTTGCTTATCTCTGCTTATCTTGACTTTTGATTCACAATTTCCTAAAAGGGGTGGGGACTGGTAATTATTAACTTTCTTCTGTAACAGCTCTAGGAACACCTGAAATAAAAGCACAGCTCCTTTTCACTGGGGCTGCTCACTCCTGAAGTGATGGTTTCCCCTCTCTCGGTTGTGAGTGGAGGGGAAAGGGGGGGGGCAGAAGAGGCACTGAGCTGTTAACTGCCAATAGTCATTACACCATTGAAGTATGATTAATTTTTCTCAGAAACAGCCTGTTCTTTCCCCCAAAGCCTGTGCTGTGATGGTGAAGAGGCACCAGAAACTGGAACAGGTTTTGAAGCTCCCAACGGTTGCTGGTCACAGCTCCTGCTCCCCGCCAGGCCCTCGGGACCCAGCCCTTGGTTTTGCAGAGCTGCCCAAAGCAGATTTGTTCAGCACGAGGGTTGAGCCACAGCAGGTTCACTCAGCTTTGCCAGCACCCCCTAAGGCAGCATTCCCAGCTCCTGCTTGTCCCTTCACCCAGGCACTGGCAGAGGGGAGCAGCAGCTCCTCTGTCAGGCTGTCCAGGGAGCCTGAACCAGGAGTCAAGGGTGGGAGATAAACCCCAATCTCTATGGAGATGTAAGGGCTGGTGGGTTGCTGTCCCCCCTGCCATGGAGAGCAGCCCCCTGTGCTCTTCATCCACACAGAGATTCTCCCTTCCACCTCTTCCCAGGTGGTGCAGGCCAGGAGGGTGTCTGAAGCACAGCAAAGTGTTCAGCCAGCACTCGTAACCAGGCTGACTCATCTGCCATAATGGGGTTTTTGTTGGCTTTTTATATATTGAGGTTTTTAGTTCAACTGTCTCTGGGGACTTTTTTTTTTGGCGGGGGGGGTTTCTCATTTTTTGAGGAACAAAACTTTAGGAAAATACCCACAGTAGAGAACTGCCAAAAAAAAAAAAATAATTAAAAGAAAAAGTAAAGCAAGCCACCTAAATCTGCCTATTAAACTCCAGAGCATGTCTCATTTCCTCCCTGCAACTCATCTGATTCTGCTCCCTGCCCCTGCTGCCCCAGACCCCCCAGAGCATTGCAGGGAACAGTGAGGGTCCAATCTGCACGGAACTGGTGACACAGGGACTCACTCAGCAGCCCTGGTGGGACGACCATGAGGCTGAGCTGCCTCTCTGGCTATGCCTTTGCAAATGCATCAGCTGAGGAGGGGGGGCAGAGACAGGGGAAGAAAGGGTGCAAGGAGGTGTTTTTTTATATAGAAAAACATCATTTGACATTTAAGACACTGAAACGGTGACCGAGAGAAAACCAGTGTGAAGATCTTCAAAAGAATGACACTTCTAGAGCATCAGTTTCAGGATCAGATTAGGTGAGTCACTGTCAGTTAGTCCTGTTTCATTAGACCCTTCACAGTGTGGTAAGAAAAAAGATCATCCAGGGCTGTGCACTCAGCTTCCCAGATGAAGGGCTGGGCTGGTCCTGGGGCAAGAAAGGGAGATGTTAAGAAGCAGAGGAGGATGGTACTGAACTGAGGGGCCACACTGGAGCAGCACCAGGCAGCACTGGTCCTTCAGAGAGACAAAAGCAGACCCGGCCGTGCTGAGAGCCAGGCTTGGAGCTGACCCAGCTTGGGGCCTTTCCTCTGTGGGCTCAGAGGGGCTCTTCCCTGCCTCCTTTTCATACACCATGGGAGCTCGTGGCCTCTGAGGCCTCAGTTCCTGCCCCCTGTGGCTGAGAGGGGCCACCTTGGGAATTATTGCCCATCACCAGGCACAGGCAGACAGAAGCACCAGCCCCAGGAAGCCCTGGAAAAGCAGGCTGCTGAGAAGGTGCAACAGAAGGCTAAAGACTGCCATGGCTGGGGATTTTGGCAGAGGTCAGGGACTCCACACCTGCGTCCCAAGCAGGGAGGACAATTACAGCCTAGGCTTGCTTCAATTCACCAGCAGGTTTAAGTGGTTTGGGCTTTCAGTGTATTTCCTGAGCGTAACATGCACAAGTTCCACCAGAGCTTGAGAGATCTGGCTGCACCAGATGCTCACCAAACCTCCTCCTGCAGTCTGGGGCTGCTCAGAGTGAAAGCCACTGGACACAGAAAGTAGAGAAGCTTTCCCCCATAGCCTTCCAGCCCCACCTCAGGGCACTCCATTCCATACTGTACCCTGCACTATTACATTGGTCAGGTTCCCCCAGGAGGACTTGGGGAAGGTGAGGGGTGTATGGACACAAAGCAGCACCCACTCCCTGAGTCAAAAGGGTGAAAATAAGGGGGCACAAACTGTTATGATTCATAGTGGGAAGCTCACAGACAGGCTCTGGAGATGAGAAACACGAGTGTTTTCACATGTGGCCAGGAATCTCTCACCCACACATCACTGCTTGCATACAAACAAGCATCTCCAACCACAGATACCAAAGTAACTCTTTCTGTTGATAACAGTGCTGTTGTATGTGCCTTAGCGTGGGGACACTGGCATGAAGGTGACAGTTACCTGAGTGGTGACAGTTAACTGAAGTAGTGGCAGTTCATCATCCTGGCCCAGGGCAACACCTCAGCTAGAGACTGGGGGGAGCAGGAAAGGGTGCGAGGGAGCTCTGCAAAGAAACAGAACAGAGCTGTGAACAACAGGCTGCTGAGCAAAGAGGGGTAAAGAAATCAGAGGAGAAATGTGAGGAGAAAGCCAGAGACACCTCCTGCCTCTGCCCCAGATCCATCTGGGGGCTGTGGCACAGGGAATGAGCTGGTGCCTGGAGAGACACCCCAGGACGAGCAGCATGATGCCCAGGGCAGCCTGTGCCAAGTGCCCTCAAGAAAGGGCAAATCTTCTGCTTGTGCCCGAGCAGAGGGGAGGCCCCTCTGCCAGCTGCCAGCTCACCTTTGAGCTTGAGCAGCTTTCATTTACAACTGCCCCAGGTAGGTGCTCTGAACAGCGTGGTGAGAAAGCTTTCACTGGCCCCTCTGCCTCTGCTAACCACAGCAGGAAGAGCTGGTCGCCTGAGATTGCTCTCACATCTGGCTCTGAAGGTAATTCCTCCTCCCAGCTGTCAGCATCCTGCAGCTCCACATCCCCAGGCAGCAGAAGCCAAGCCTGACATTTAGAGAGCAGCCATAAATTTCCGCCAGCATCAGCTGTGTCTCTTGTGCCTGCAGCAGAACTTTCCTGTCCAGGCCAGGAACAGCTGGGCCAGATCCCCCCAGCTCACAGCTGCAGCTCTGCACGTGGGTTGAGTTTGTTTCACCCACAGAGGAGGGCACAGGGGCCAGGCTGCTGGCTGGCTGTAGGGAAAACATGTGTGCAATAAAATGGGCAGAGGGTGCACAAGTTCCCAGTCCACAGGCATCAGCCCTTAGAGGTGAAGCTGGAGGGGCCACTCTCCTGAGACTTCTCCAGTAACTGGTGTGACCCTGGATTATGCTGGAAGCATCTTCTTCAGGTTTAGTTTGCCCAGCTGTGGGGAGCTTTGCAGGGTAGAGTCATGGTCCAGTTTGCTCACAGTCCAGTTTGCCATCACTGGTTTTTGAAAGGCAGCATCATGTGAAGAACTCCACTCAACCACTAACACCGTGTCTCCTTCTACAGGCAAGCAGTTAAAGGTCACCCTTGTTGTCAGCCTTCCTCTGATTCTTCAGGTAAGATGTGAAACATGACTTCGTGGAAATCCAGCTGCATTGTTGTGGGTAAAGAGAGATCTCAATAACCCTAGACAGGCAAGAGCAGCTGCCCACAGCCCTGCAGAGCCCTGCTCACACCCAGGATCCAGCCCGTCCAGAGTGGGTGGTGAGACAGCAGGTGCTGCTGGATGCCTGTGGAGAAACAAGAGCAATGAACACAGAGAACAGAAAGTGACACACACTGTGATGTTCAGATGGCCCAGCCCGTTCCAAGGTCCCTTCTAGCACCAAAAGGAGCATTTTCAGGAGAGACAAAAGCCTCCTGTGCTGAAGGCTTGTGGAGAGCCAGCTCGTGGCTCTTGGCAGTCACCCAGTGCTGGAGTCTACCCAGGGTCAGTGCTGAAGGGCTGACCTGCCCACAGAGGAAGAGTTCAGCATCTTCCTCCACATGTTCCTGCCCAGAGCAAATCTGAAGCAGGAAGGAGAACCCAAAGCACCGAGTGGGGCCGTGACCTGCTCCTGAACTGGCAGCCAGGCCCCAGAGCTCCTGCTCCTGGTGCCTCCACCACACCACAGCCCCCAGCTCAGGCTCACCAAGAGCAGAGCAGGGAGAGTTCTGCAGCCTGCCTTTCCTCCCTTTCACTTCTGGTGGCACGTCTCCAGGTCGCAGGCAGGATGTGGTGAAAGCCAAGCCTGCCCGAGATGGAGAGCATGCAAAGATCCTGAGTGATAACAGGCAGAGGTATCCAAGGGAGACCTTTCATCTCCGTGCAGGGGAGAGAAGGTGCTGGGGGCTAATAAGGCACAGAAAGCAGGGCACAGATACCACAGGCTCCCCTGGCCCTGCAGGTTATGGCAGCGTAGGAAGATGAAACAAGAAGAATCAGAACTTACATCTGGGCCCTGACTGAGGTGCTGGCGACGTGTCCACACCAGCATGGGAACAGTTTCCTGCTTCCCTCGCTGCGTTTCCTCACTGACAACTCCACTGACTGAGCAGAGAAGAGAGCCCAGAGAGGCTCTGGGTTTGTCCTCCCATGGAGCCCTTTGCTAAGGCTGCCCCGGTCGCTCACTGGGCTCAGCCCTCACCAGGGAATGGGGCTAGAGTAGGACTGGTAAGCCCAGGACACTGGTTACAGACACAACTGCTTCTAGCACTGTCACAGAGTGGGAAGGGGGTATGGGCAACTGGAGTATCTTGGATGGAGGGGATACTGTGGTTAGAAAAAGCCTAACGAGCAGAGTCAGTCACGAGGAGACGAGGGGAGGAGGATGCCAAGGGATGAGTTATTTCTCCCGTTTTACCCAACGGCTGCCCGTGTGGGTCCTGAAATGTCCTGGAAAGCAGCCACACCTCTGGCAGTCTGCGGGTGTTACTTTGGCAGAGCACTAAACATTCCTCATGGAATCCCCACTACAAGCCCCAGAACCCCACACCCATCTGGGCAGCGTTTTCAGCCGGGCTGCTGGTGTGAGCCACGGCCTGGGACCTCCCTGGGACTCCTCCGGGGGGGGTGCTGCCGCCTGCTCCGCAGCTGTGCCAGCTCCCCTGCCAGCATGGCCCTGGGCGGGCACGGGACCCACCCCAACACCCTCTTCTCCTCTTCCCTGTTCTAGTTCTGCTCCGGGAACAACGTCACCGACGACTACGACTCCGACTCCAACGCCACCATCGACTACAACATGTTTGAGACCCTGTGTGAGAAGGAGGAAGTCCGGAACTTCCGCGCTGCCTTCCTCCCAGCCATGTACTCCCTCATCTGCTTCACAGGGCTGCTGGGCAACGGGCTGGTGATGCTCACCTACATCTACTTCAAGAGACTCAAGACCATGACGGACATCTACCTGCTGAACCTGGCCCTGGCAGACATCCTCTTCCTGCTGACCCTCCCCTTCTGGGCCACCAGCGCAGCCATGCACTGGCTTTTTGGGGAGTTTGCCTGCAAAGCTGTTTACTGCATCTGCAAGATGAGCTTCTTCAGCGGGATGCTGCTGCTCCTGTCCATCAGCATCGACAGGTACTTCGCCATCGTCCAGGCCGCCTCTGCCCACCGCTTCCGTCCCCGCATGATGTTCATCAGCAAGGTCACGTGCATCCTCATTTGGATCACGGCCTTCATCCTCTCCATCCCCGAGCTGGTTCACAGCGGTGTGAACAAGTCAGCCAACCAGCCCCATTGCTCCATCATCGCTAACGACCTGCAGACCTTCAATACCGGCATCAAGGTGTCCCAGATGGTTTTCGGCTTCTTATTTCCCCTGCTGGTCATGTCCGTGTGCTACCTCATCATCATCAAGACGCTGCTGCAGGCCCGCAACTTCGAGAAGAACAAAGCCATCAAAGTCATCATCGCCGTGGTCATCGTCTTCATCGTCTTCCAGCTGCCCTACAACAGCGTCATGCTGGCCAAGACCATCTCAGCCTTCAACCACACCAGCTCCTGCGAGGAGAGCAAGCAGCTTGACGTGGCAGATGACGTGACCTACACCCTGGCCTGCTTCAGGTGCTGCCTCAACCCTTTCCTCTACGCCTTCATCGGCGTCAAATTCCGCAACGACCTCTTCAAGCTCCTGAAGGAGCTGGGCTGCCTGAGCCAGGAGCGCCTCTGGCAGCTCTCCACCTGCCGCGAGAGCAAGAGGTTCTCCTACGCCATGGAGACAGACACAACCACCACCTTCTCCCCCTAGCCCAGCAGCGGGCAGGCTTGGGCCAAGCTGGAAGAGTTTTGTGCACCTCCTCGATCCCGAGCTGCTGGTGGAGCCAGACCTGTCACTGCTGTAGGAACAGCGGCTGCAACAGGGACACCAGGAGCCTCCTCGTGTTTGGCTCACAGAGCTTGTTGTCTCAATGCTCCCACGGGTGAAGAGACTTCAGTAGAGCTGTGACCAACAGCAAAGCAAGGGAGAGGGAGACCAGTGAGTCTAGAAGTTCCCAGGTCATCTCACTTTTATTTTAGTCCTGCCTAGTCCGAATGAGACGTGTTCAAAATGGAACGTTTCCCCTAAGAGTGACAAGTTTATCAAGAGAAACAGACATTTGTGCAGCAGAATTGCTTGTTTTAGAGCTGAACTTCTAAGACCATCACCCTTGCTTTCAGTGTTGCTTTTAACAATACCACCTACTGCTCTCCTGTACCTACAGAGGTGATGCTCCTTGCTCTGCTTCAGTCTCCAAGACCAACCAGCAACAGCAGCCACAGGCTCTGAGCTCAGTCCAACACACGAGGTGAGCTGTGACCTATCCCAGCACAACTCTGCTCTGCTTCCCCGCCAGAAAGGGAGAAATGGCTGTAACTAATACTAAATCCTTACACACAATAGACTTCACGTCAACAACTTCGGATATTATTGCAGCAACTCACACTTTGTCAGAAAAAGTGTAAATTCAACTTCCTTCCTGCCCGTATGGGGTGTTTCACCTGTAACAAAGGTTATTCCACCCCCACATGAACTTCAACTCTTCCGAACTGCTGAAAATAAAGTCTCCTTTAGCTTCTGTGAGGGCATCTGCTCGCAGGAGGCTGATGCGGGGGAGGCAGCACAGCTCTGTTTCCAACTTTTTGCACAAGTTGGTTACCAGCTCCCGCTAACCGGCCTTTTTCCAACCACCAAGCACACAAACCTGGCCTAAGAAGCTCCTCCAACCCCAGGACATTTATCACCCGGCCATCCAGCCTGTCCCAGTGTCACCCTTACCCTGATGTGCTGAGGGACTGGCTACTGCTGGCTGGAATTTAGCAGATGGGTGCCAGAATGCTCAGAATGTTCAAACTTCGGGGCCAGGGCGAGTTAAGATGCATTTCTCAAGGCAAAGTGCTGCAGTTCAGGCTACAGTTGTGCCCAAGGTCCAACCCCTGCGGGCTGCCAGTACCTGCAGGACCCGCAGCCCATGGGTGGCACAGGAGCCTTGGGGTCTCTCCGTGCTGCTGCTCACTGACCTCAGAGATAAAACAAGGACATGGGTTTTCTTCCCACTTCCCAACCAACGTGTCCTTCCAGAAGGACTTCAGCAGCTGGCTTTCAGTCAGTGTCACTTATAAGCTAAGAGGGTGGGTTTTGCATTCACAGTCAGTGTCGCTGGGGTTTGATTTAAATGCAAAGGACAGTCGTGTGCTGGCTGTCACTGCCAGGGTCTCACACTTGGAAGGAACGTGGCAGCTGAACAACAGATAATTGTCATGTAAAATAAGACCTTGAAAAGCAGCCCAGAATGTAATGCCTGTTGGTGCTTGCACTGGAAGAGTGAAGATTCCTCCCGACAGATGCATCCCTGGGAACTGCCATCACAGTCTGAATGTCACCTGGGGAGGGCTGGGACTCAACATGACAGCAAATTCTGCTCCACGTTCCCTGCCTGTGCCAAGTACAAGCCCATCTGAGGTGTTTTCTTTCATGATGCCCATGTAACATGCACAGTGTGAAGCAGGGGTGTTATGACTGACACTGAAGAATCATTTGCTCTTGGTTTGTTCCTACAGTCCCTACCCAGGCAAGACACTTGGCTCATGAGAACTCTGCCCGAGCAAGAAATACCCACAAGACAGGGTCATCCTAGTTGTCTTCATCAGTAACAATGTATTATTAATGTATATTCACAGATGTAAAGCTGCTTTACACAGAAGTTAAATATGTACATGAATGTACTCTGAAAATACACTGCTTTGACTCAAACTCCTCATGCAAAATACATTCACCTGACTTATCCCAGCAAGAAAAACTGCTTCCCCAAACCGTGTGGTTGTGCTGGGCTCCTACTGGATAATCACAGAACCATCTGAGTTGGAAGGGACCTTAAAGATCATCTGGTTCCAACCTCCCTGCCCATAAAAGCCACCCCCCTTCCACAGACCGAGAAGTCTTCAGGTCTTTATGGACCAGAGCATCCAAACCAGGAAAACTTGCAGCTTCTTCCCTACAAATGAGCTACTAAGAGCACCATCTGGGACAGCTCTGCCTGGTGCCTCCTCAGCAAGTCCCTGGTGACCTCGGAGCACACGGCGCTTTTTAATGGACGCAACCAAATTGGACCCTTTTTTCTGTGAATCACATTAACACTGGGCCTAAGACCCTGACTTGGGATTCCCCACTGACCTGAAAACTGACTGTATTTTGCTATTTGTGGAAAATAAATTACAACGAACTAAAAAACCCACCAACCTTTGGTTTTCTTCTGTTTTATTTCCTCCATAGGACGCATCTCGCACACAGCGTCAGTTCAGTCACATCCCTCTGGTCCTGTCTGAGCATCAACGTAGCTTCACATCAGCACTGCCCTGCAGGAAAAGGAGTGTGTAAAATAAACTAAGTAGAAAAAAAAAAAAAAAAAGCAGTTTTCCTTCATCTGTTGGTGAACTAGACAGTAAGCAAGTCACCAGATTAAGCAGTAGTCTTTAATTCCTAAGCCAGATGCCTCAACACTGCTGGACACGGCTCCTGGTCGATGTGTTTATGTGAAAAGTCCTTATGTTGGAGCATTTCATTTTTCACTTCAACAAGTCAGTAAGAAAAGTCCCCACTCCTGTGCCAGCTGCTCCCAGGGAGAGGCAGTGACCACAGCACTGGTGGCCAGAGACCTGCCCACGAGTCAGAGCAGCAGCTGCCATCCTGGTTGAGAGGAGCAGGTCTGTCCAGGGCACAGAACATTTCTTCCTGACCTCCCCAGTTCATTTATGCCTCAGGCACACAGGGATAATCAATATCCTTTACAAGAAGTGTCTTCTAATTGCATCCAGGGAATCAGAGGAAGGAAAATAGGAGGCTGAGGGGAGACCTTATTGCTTTCTACAACTACCTGAAGGGAAATTGTAGTGAGGTGGGTGTTGGTCTCTTCTTGGTGACTAGGGATGGGATAAGAGGAAACAGGCTTCAGTTGCACCAGGGGAGGTTTTGGTTGGATATTAGTATTTTTTTTTTTGTACTGGGAGAAGGATGAGGGCTTGGAACAGGCTGCCCAGGGAGGGGGTGGAATCACCATCCCTGGAGGTGTTTAGAAGAATCTAGATGTGGCACTTCAGGACACGGGTTAGTGATAATATTTAGTAGACGGTTGAACTTGATGCTCTTCAAGGTTGTTTCCTTAAAAGAAAAAAAAAAAAAAAAAAAGAGCATCAAAGAAAACCAGAAGCCAAGAAGCTTGAGGTGTGTGTGTGACAGAAGCAAGGCCCATTGCTGCTTTCACTGCACAAGGCACGTTGCTGATGCTTTCTCCCCAGAGAGAAAGTACCGGGCGAGTTTCAGCATCCAGCCCCAGGCTCAGGCGGCGACAACGGAGCGTCTGGAGACCACGGCACCACAGCCCAGACAGCAGCACCTCAGCCCAGGGCTCCCCAGATAAACACGAGCTCTGGAGACCACGGCACCACAGCCCAGACAGCAGCACCTCAGCCCAGGGCTCCCCAAATAAACACGAGCTCTCGCTCACCACAACCAGGGCAGGAGTCTCAGTCCAAGGCGCTCCTCTGCAGAACAGCTGCAGCCTGGGGAGCTCTCGACTGAGACAGAGATCTGGGGATTTACAGAAAGCTGCCACAAAGCTCCCAGCAGCTCACTGTCCTTCTCAGAGGCGACTGGGAGCCAAGGTTTGAAAGGCAAAAGTTCCCCCGAGTCTTACAAAAACCAGAAAGTCCAATTTGCAACCCTAAATTTCAACCAGGAAAACTCAGGCTGCCAAGCAACCGTCCAAGGTCACACTTTTGGCCACAGATATCCCAGCTAAATCACACAGAACCTGATACAGACAGTGTGATTTTACAGACAGAGAAAGCAGTTTCACAGTTCACTCAGTATTAAACCTCTACAAAGCCAATTAAAAAAAGCCTGGCCCTCAATAGAGAAAGAGGCCACTGGTCTGCAATAAACTGCATTACAATCAGGGGAGATTTTCAGTTATGGTTTAAAAGCCCTCAATGCCAAATGGATGTGGGCTGGGTGGGAGGTAAACTGGAATTTGGAGAGGTCTCCCTAAATGAAGTTGCCCCCACCCACCTCAGAGTGGGCACTGGTTTGTCCTCTCCCTTCTCACGCTGTCCCAGGAACCCATCACTTGCTGGTGAATGAGATGATTAATATGATGCTGAAGGGGAAGCTTCTCCAGGCAGAGCTGTGGTTTCTGATGTGCCACCTGGGGTGGCTGTGGGGGAAAGTCCTTGTCACCCTAAGAAAGAATGAGCTGGAGTTGAGTGAGGCAAACAAACCCTAAAAATAATGCCAGTGTGTGCTGAGGAAGGGTGGTGGCACACTGTGACAATCAGAACAGCTACGAGTGGGCTACAGTTTCCTCTCCACACATCTTTTTACATAGGGAAATTACCCAAACTCCTGTTCTGAAATAACCCAAACTCCTGTTCTGGGCTGAAGCTGCCAGGTCTGAGGGGGAACACGTTGCACGGCTGACTCTCCTGCTTGGCAGCAGAATGGCCTGACCTGGGACCACCCCCAAAGGGACCAGGGATGGGTTTTCTCTCCACACCCTCCTGCCTGAGCCAGCTCTAAGATGGGTCTGGGAAAACTTCAGTCAGCTGAGACCTCAGCTCCCCCAGGAGTACCTGGCTCCTCACTAGCACCACATTTGGGAGCCTCCCTGCCCTGTCACTGAAACAAAGGCAACCTCAGGTGGTCAGACCTGGCAGAAATGGCCAGTTTTCAGCCCTGGCAGAGGTTCACCCATTGTTTTCCCTTCTGTCTTTCAACCAGAGCCCAGCTCTGTGCAGAGCCAGGAGCCAAATCCTCTCACAGATCCCCCAGCACCCAACACTGGCACAGCTCGTTACAAACCTTATTCAGGTCCCAACAAGCACGGAGACTTTCAGTTCACCCTCAGCACAGGCAGGGCAGCTGCAGAGCCCATCCCAGCCCCAGCTCGTGGAGCTGTCACTGCTGAACCCATGCAAATCTGCAGCCTGCAGGAACCGAAACTCTGCACTTCCCCCCCCTGCTTTGTGTTTTGTTGTGTTTCTGGGTTTCTTTAATTCAATTGTCTAAAATAAGACAGTGAGCAGATATTTATTTTCTTTCCTCTGCTGATGAGCAGCGTTGCACAAACCCCTGATTCTGGGGTGATGACGTGTTTTACTGGGAAACTGCTGTCACCAAAGGGCAATTCCAATCTGCAGAGAGGAAAAGTCCAAATCACTTCCAGGGCAATCAACAGTCTAAAGGGCCTTGCAGGATTCTGAGCCTGCTCATGCCACCCTGTACCAAATCAGAGCATCTCACATCAGTTCTCTTTCCTCCCCTTTAACCACGGACTAAAAGCAGCAGGACCTCTTGTGACAAGCCTCTGCCTGACCTTGGGAGCTGCCATGGATTCTTCACGTTATGCAACGTGAGAGAGGAGAGGAGGTAAAACCCCCGTGGCCCCACACGTGGAACCAAGCGTGTCTGGAAAGCACAGAGGAGAAACCACCGCGTGTGTCCTGCCCGGGTGCTGAGAGTTTCACTGGCTTTGGAAGGAGAGCAGATGGATTTCATGGAGGTGTCCACTAAGAAGTGCTGCAGAAGCCCCGTGCAGTGACAGCACAGTGACAAATGCAGCTACTTTTCTGTTCCCACCAGTCCCAAAGGTGACATAGCAGCACAAACCTCTAAACTGTGCTCCTCTGGGACAACGTCCTGCTTTATACTCATATAACAACCAAACCCCAGAGGCTGAATGCTCCACAGAGGGAAGAAAGCTGCTCTTGAACTGCTCTTCAAAAACAAGGTAGAAAAAATTACAATCTTTGCAAGCAGAAGTGCCTCACGAGTCAAAGTGCCTCATCCAGAGACTCCTTCGAGCCTCAGTTCCAGGAGACACCAGAGCTTTGACATTTCACACACCCAACCAAGGCACCCTGTTCCCACCCAGCTGGATGAAGATGAAGGTGCTGGATTGATCATCCAAAAAAACCCCTCTGTCTGACCAAGGTATCACTGGTGACACCCTCAGCCCCTGATCCCAGAGCCTTCACAGAGAGGGTGATCAGACATTGGAAGGTGGCAGGGTCTCCATCCCTGGAGGTGTCTAAGACTGGATGTGGCAGTGCCTGTGTCTAGCCAAGGTGGTGGTGATAGGTCACCAGGGGTCTTTTCCAACCTCAACAATTCCAGGATTCCTGTGGGCTAGAAATTAGGTGTTCTGGTTTACCAATCTGATCACAAGCCAAGCAGAGGAACAGGAGCACGCTGCCCACGGCAGGCGGGTACCCGGGGCTCCGCTCTCTGCTGCTGACAGCGTAACCAGCACAGCCAACCTCGCAGGTTCCTGCAGCTTCTGCTCTGCCTCTGACTGTCAGGGATCACCCATCTGCGGGCCAACGCTCCCGTGGAAGGAGGTGTGAACACTCCAGGCACGTTCACCTTTGCACATGTCTCCCAGCACAACTGGTTTCAGTCTCCGGCGGCACCGGAGCGAACTCTCACCGCTCGTGTTTAGGGGAGAGTCGACCGATTCCCTCCGAGATAACACGTTGCTTCTTCTAAGTTTTGGCCACGCCAAGCAGTGAGAAAGAATCTCTACCCTCGTGCCAGGGCGGGGAGGGGGAGAAGGAAAAACAAGTCTCTTTCTGGATGACTAAGGCAGCCGGCAGCGACCGGCGCCCCGCGGCTCAGCCCCGCTCTTCCCCGGGGAGCTGCACAAGGTCCCTTTGAAGAGGTTAACACGTTTGGGTCGCTCCTCCCCTGCCTTGCCGGGGGTCGCAGGTAGCTGTGGCACTTCTGCTCACTCTGTGACCCAGAGGGTGCCAGTCCCCAACCGTCACAGAGACTGAGCCCAACGGACATGGCTCCCACCTTGGCTGGGATTGCAGCAGCTCTGGCAAGCCAGCAGCTCCTTGCAAGACTCACCCAAACGTCTTTATTGGCAGCAGCTCCTGGCAGGCCTCCTCCACCCCCCTCCTGCCACAAATGAGCAACCCCTCACGTGCCAGGGCTGCCAGCACGGCCTCCCCACCGGCCCCGAGCGGCGCGGAGACGCGGAGGCTGCTTTGGAGCCTGCTGCAGGTAACAACAGACAAGCTCTCCACACCATCCAAGTGAGACCTGAGAGGCTGCCAGAACCTGCCTCCTCAGCTGGGCATCCTGCCTGGAGCCTTCCATGGGGATGTGAACTGGCCACGCTGGCTCATCCCTGTGCCTGAGGCAATGGTGGAGCACTGTGGCTCAGATCTCCCAGCACTGCTGCTGCTTCTGCACATGAGGGTCTGGAGAGGAGGCAGCAGTGAGCCACCAGCTCTGCGGAAGAGCTGCTCCCCTCTGGAGACTCAGGGCTTTGCTATGTGGCCACCCCAAGGACCTGCTGCTAAAGCTGTGGCAGGGAGCCCACAGCTCAGTGCCAACTGGTCTGCACCAGTTCACTCCCAGCAACCAGCTCCACAGCCCACTGGCTGCCACCGGGGGGGTAATGTCACCTCACACTGGGGAGGTCGAGTTCTTCTCCCTGGGGTTCGTGGTCTAACCAGCCCGTTAGGAGCAGCCAAACCTCAGCCGTGTCTCACGTGAGTGACACCACAGCTCCCCTCCAGCCACGCAGAACACGTGTGGGAGGGGAGCCTGAGGTGTCTGAGACAGCTCCTGGCCACAGCAACTGGCCATGCCTTCCAGATCCTGCATGGCACTCCAGGGAGGAGGAGGGATCTCCTTGCCAAGCACCACCAGTGACTTGGCAACCTCCTCAGGCCCCGGGTGGTAACCTCTGGAAAGACACAACAGCCCAGGTGAGCTCCAAGTGACCCACAGCACATCCAGAACCAGTCCAGGGCACAGCCCCATCCTGGCCACAGCCATCACACTGCACCAGTGACCAGCAGAGAGCAGTGACAGAAACTTGGGGTTCTTAAGAGAGCAGGGACACGATCTCCCCCGTGTCCTTCCCACCAAGCTCTTCCCTGGACACCCAGGAGATGGAAAAAATCCCACTCTTGGCAGAAGGCTCCCGGCCAAGCCTCCCATTGGCCTGGGTAAGCCCACGGGCAAGCAAGACCAACTCAGCCCTCTCCTTGAGAGCTGCTGACACCGTGTGGGAGAGGCTGAGAAACGTTCCACTGCAGTCACCACCCCGAGCCCACCGCGTGGGGATGGTACCTGTGCTGCCTGCTGAGCTTCTGCTGCCCTAAACCTTCTCCACACTCACCAGTGGCTGGAGAGAAGGGGCAACTCTTATGTTCACCTGCAAAAACCCACCAAAAAATGACAGAATTTCTCAGGCAGCAGAGAAACCGGCTGGTTTCAGCCTCTCCTTTCAGAGGAGGTGGCCACAGCCCTGAGCTGCTCTCCCGGTGAATCCCCTCTGATGTGGGAGGTGTAATTAACTCCGTTTCTTGTTCTTTAACAGAGACCAACACTGGGGCAATTGTTGCTTTTAACACGTATTTCACAACCCCCCAGCAGACACGTTCCCAGCCCTGGATCCCAGCGAGATCCCGGCCTCCTCCTCCACAGAGGGGCTCCACCAGCCCAGCCAGCAGGAGGGTCCCTCTGGGGCTGGTGGCACCAGTCGACAGCCCCATCCCACCCCCGGAGGTGGCTGCTGTGAACTAAACCTCCCTGGCTCCGTGTGGGCTGGCTCTGGAGATGCCTCCCTCCCCTGCCTGCTTACAGAAGTCCTTTCTTTGTGGCTTTCTGCAGAAGTTAAAAGAACAAAAACAACAGCGAGTGCTCCACCTCTGCGGGTGGCTGGTACCTGCAAGGGATGCAGCCCACACTCCACCCACCCAGGCCCGACACAAATAAACACCCAGTGACAGAAAATCTGTTATCAAGGGAAATTTCCTCACACCCCCTCACAAAAACACCTCACTATTTTGCTCTCTGAGACGCTGCCAACCGCCTTCTCCCCCACACACCAGAGCCTGAGCAACAGGGAAGGAACCAGACATCCCTGTCGGGCCTTGGAGATGTTTTGCTAGACACCTTCCATGGGCCATCAAAAGCCAGGATACCTCAGATCTTAGTGACACGACGATGACCAGAGTCACTGGGGATGACGTGAGGTCTGCCCACAGAGCAGCCAAGGTCACACTCTGAGTGCAAATCCCAGATAAAATGTGGATTTTACCTGTGACATCAGCCAAGCACCGGGGTGGGAGCTGCGAGGGAACCTGTTGAGACAGCAGGACCCAGCAGTGGGGAGAGGTGGGACCCCAACTGTGTCTGCCTTGCTCTTCTACCTGCTGAGAGGCTCCAACCCCTGCCCCAGCTCCTGGCTGGAGGTGACCCTCCTGAGGCCCCTGACACTGTCACAGCTGCTGGGATGCTGCAGGGCTCCAGCAGGTGATCCCAGCTCTTACCAGCCACGCTGCCGTTTGCTGGGGTCTCCTCTCCTGGGTGAAGCACTTTCTGCTGCTCCAGTGGCTCTGGACAACTCACACCCACCAGCATCCCTGGGCATTCCCACCAGGTCCCAGAGCAGCCTCAGAGGAGCAGCAGACCCAGCAGCAGGTCTGCATCCCCATGCTATAAAATGGGGCCGTTCACACTTCATTTCTCTCAACCATTGTCTGCCCAGATGGAAGTGCAGCCAGAGAGCCCCTGTGTCTGGGGAGACCCCGGCACAACAGAGAAAATCATACACATGGCTTCACAGCCCCAGGAGGAGCGGGAGGGAGGAGAAATGTGCTCACCTCTGCCTGGGAAAGCAATCCCTGTCCAGGAACGGCCCGAGGTGTGGGGGCTCCAACCCCACCGGCCGGGGGATGATGCCAAGGGCACTGCGGGGGTCGAGAGCCCATCAACACCCCACCGGGAGTGAAGGAGCTACACACGGGCCTGCACACATGGGCCCCGCGCACACACACACGGGGCCCTCACACACACGGGGCCCGCGCACACACACGGGGCCACTCAGGCACAGAGACTCCAAGGAGACAACTGTTTTGAACGGAGAGGCGCGCACGCGACACACACACAGGCGCTGCACGCGGGTTGCACGCTTGTTGCACACACGCCGCGCACACGTTACACGTGACGTGCGCACCATCACGTGCGCGCGCCCAGCCCCGCCCCTCACCCGCCGTCGCCCCGCGGCGCCCCCTGGCGGCTCCCGCTGGCTCCGCGCGCAGCCCGCCCGCCGGGGCTGACACGTGACCGGGGCTCTGAGCACCGCGCCTCGCCCCCCCCCCCCCCTCGCACCCGTCCACAATGGCGCGCGCAGCGGCTCGGGGCAGGGGCGCGAGGCTCCCCAGGCGGGTCGGGCTCCTCTGCGCAGAAAAAGGCGGGAAGGGCGCTGAGGGCGGCCTGGCTGGGGAGGGAGGCGGCCCCCGCTGCCAGCGGGACCCGACCGTGTCAGCCCCGGCCCCTCCTGCGCTCTGCAGGCAGCCGGCCGGGCAGCAGGACCGATGGCGGGGCCCAGAATCGCTGTGATTGGCAGAGACCGTGAAAATCATCAAACCAAATGCTGCCCCAGCAATGCCAGGGCATCACCGACCCGTGTCCCTCAGCTCCACGGCTTGGAAACCCCTCCAGGCATCACGGGGACTCCACCCCTGCCCTGGGCAGCCTGGGACAGACCTGCACAACCTCAAGGGGAGAAATTGTTCCTCAGCTCCAACCTCAGCCTCCCCTGGGGCAGCTTGAGGATGATTCCTCTTGTCCTGGTGCTTGTTCCTGGGGAGCAGAGCCTGACACCCCTGGCTCCAGCCTCCTGCCAGGAGCTGCCAGAGACAGAAGGTCTCCCCTGAGCTGAACAACCCCAAGTCCCTCAACCACTCCTTACCAGAATCGAGCTCCAGACCCTTCTTCGTTGCCCTTCATGTCACAGAGCATCCTCAACTGCTGACAGTGCTTGTTCCCCTTCAGCACCGAGGCTCCTGGGTGCTCACAGGTCCCTGTGGGTGACAGAGTCACAACCAGTGCTCCCAGCTGGGGTTGGGGGGTGGTGTGTGACAGCACAATCAGAGGCTGCAGGGAGAGAACGCCCCAGAAACGCTGCAAAAGGAGCATCATGAAGGAGAAGGGGGTTGGCAGCAGCAGTGGCAGGGAGCTCACCCAGGGCACCTCCAGCCTGGCCAAGCTGGTGAGAGCTCTGCTCTGCTCTGGTTATCTGCATGTCAGGGTGCAGCCATCGACACCTTAACAAGCAGGGCTGCCAAGTAAGAGTTCATCTGTGAGGTCATCATCGCCTCTGAGAACACACTGGAGAGAGCTGGTCAGAGAGAAAAAAAGAAGTAAAATACATATATGTATATCTACAGTGTCATGGCCTGGCATGTTCAAGGGAAGCTCCGAGCTGGGCCATGAAGCACTGGCTGGAGGAATTCTGCTGGGTGTAGGTGCTCCATGGCCCCCCTGGTGCGACATGAGGAGGCGGCACAAGGGCAACGCTCTATAACCGCCGGGAAACGTCCCCATCCTCGAGCTGCCGCACGCTGCTCTCAGAGAATCTGAAGGAGAAAGGGAGGAAAAAGCTTTAAAAAGCAGCCTGTTCCCACTCCACCGCTCAGCTGCGGTGGGTCAGCCGCATGCTCGTTAGCTGCAAGCTCATTAGCCACACACTCATTAGCCACTTACTGAACACCAGGCAGAAATCGCCTCTCTGAGGCGCGCAGGTGAGATCTGGTACCCGGCCGGCTCTGAGCTGGGGCTGCTCAGAGCCGCTACCACTGGAGGGCAACCGGAGACCACCGGATTTCTCACACCCCCTCCCGTATCCGCGGGAGATGGAAAATGAGCACAAAGGGCAGATGAAATCGAGCCGCTGGTGGGGATGGGTCTGCTGGGAAGCTGAGCCCCGCAGAAGGATGAGGGAGCTACAGCAGCAGAGATCGAGCCCTAATTAGCCTTTTATGCGTTTGCTTCCCTGTATTACTTCCCCAGAAAAGTTTCTAAATCTTTTTCCGAGCTGTGTCGTGTTCTTCTGGTTGAAGGGGAACAGCTTGGGGCCCTTCATTTATGTGTTTTAAGGGTCTGAAAGCTCAGTCTGATGCTTGGATGTCCCCCTGCCTCCCAAGTGGACACTGTTACAACCTCCCCTCCCACTGCTGCTGTAGTCAGAAAATGCCCAAGAAATCCAGAACCAGCACATTCTTGGCAGCAGTCAGCATTTTCTCTTTTAAATGCAGACTTGGCACCGTAAAAATCCTGTCTCCCTGTGTCCTGTCAGTGGCCACTGAGGCATAATCTCCATTTCTGCAAACTGGGATCAGCAAGATGGGAAAGCCCAGCTGGAAAACAAGATGGGAGAGCCATGCTTTGCATTTCTCTGGTACCTTCTGGGGATCTCAGGGCCCTTGGGGAGTGCCAAGCTCCAAGTCCATGTTACGGAGGGAGAGAATTAAGCCCGAGGTGATGCTTGGAAGCGTGAGCAAACCAGAGCTGGGCACTGGTTTCCAGTGCCTCATGCCCGTTGTGCTGGCACAGGACTGTGGCACTCCAGCGAAGAGGGAAGGAAGCAGTAATGCAGCACTTCTGGTATTTCTATGACTCAATAAATGACTGTGACCTGTCTGTGGTGCCCAAGAAGGGCACCAGTTTGGAGCTGTTCATTTCTTGGCTGAGGTTTAGGAGCTGATCACTTCCTGGAGCTGTAACTCCATCATCCCTGGGACCTACTACATCCCTGGGACCTCCCTTGGGTCCAGGGCAGGAGGGAGAATTCACAAACACACTGAAACCAATGAAACCAGAGGCCAGCCACCTTCCTGTAAATGCTAGGGATCTCTCTTTAGTTTGTTCTGTTTTCCTGAGACACGGTTTTGTCATGAGAAAAGTGCTGAAAATTCCTACTGCAAAATCAGAATCGGAGAGGCCAGCACGTCACACCCCAGCCCTGCTGCCAGGATCTGTCCCCACCAGAGAGCTCCTCTGCCAGGGAAGATGCCAGAGTTACCCAGAGGGATCAGAATGCCAACGTGAGATACCCAAAGTCCTCCAAGGTGGTGACACTGATGCAGCTTTCCCATCCTGCCTGCCTCTGGTCAAACCTGGAGTGGCAAATCTTCCCCAGTTACAGTCTGTTGAAGCTGTGACCCCGAGGGATGTCTGCGAGTGACAGCCAGAACAGCCGTGAAAGTGCTGCTGATCTGTTCTCTGCTTTTCTTCTCTTCAGGACAGCTTATCTGCCTCCCAGGAGAGTCCCCACAGCTCCATTAGAGTCCATTAGCAGCTTCCCCTCCTTTAGCCTTGAGGTGAGGGTAGCTCTGAGGAAAGGTGTTGTGGTGGCAGTCCCAGAGGTGCTCAGCACAGCTCCGGCGTGGAGAGGAGCCAGGCACAGGCAGAGCAGAACCTGCCCTGTCCACAGGCAGCCTCTCTCTGCAGGAAGGAACCACGGGGGCCTCTCCTCCTTCCTTTTCCTGCAGACTTGGACAATAGCAGAGGCAAGGACTTGAAAGAGAATCAGAGACTCAGAGAATCATTTTGGTTGGAAGAGACCTTGTAGATCATGAAGTTCAACTGTTAACCCAGCACTGTCAGGGCACCACTGAGCCATGTCCCCCAGCACCACAGCTCCACAGGGGGCTTGGAAACCCCTCCAGGGAACACGGGGACTCCACCCCTGCCCTGGGCAGCCTGGGACAGCCCTGGACAACCCTGGAGGGTAAGAAATTGTTCTTCAGCTCCAACCTAAGCCTTCCGTGGGGCAACTTGAGGCTGGTTCCTCTTGTCCTGGTGCTTGAGGACAAGCTGAAGAGCCCTTTGCACCCCTGGGCCGAGGGCAAAGCCAGGAAAGAGAGTATTGCAGAACCGTGTGGGATGGGACGAGGTGATGCAGCTTTCAGTGAGGAATGGTCCAGCCTGGAGCCCTTGTGGGGAGGGTGGACAATGTGTGGCAGGTGCCTTTCCAGCCCGGGAGCCCCGTGGCCTCGGCCGCAGGCGTGGAGAAAGCACGCGGAGCATTTGGCCCTGCTGTAGGACGTGAACAGCCTCCCAGAAATAACAACATGCTTTCCGTGTGACAAGTGTCAGCAGCTGTGAGCCGGCCCTTGCAATGCTGCCAGTTCCAAACCATGGTCTCATTGTCTCTGGGTCCCCTGGAATGTGAGCCACACAGGAGCTCCCCCCGGCAGTGCAGCCGCATCCCCGGGCTGCACACAGAGGTGGCACGAGCACCTTGTGACGCCCTGACACGGTGACATCGACGGGGATCCCAGGGGAAGGAGCCACTCTCCAGGTAGCCCTTGAGTGTTTTGCCTCACCAGTGTGGGGCTCCGTGTGGAAAAAGGATCCTGAGAGCAAATCCCGACTCCCCTGCCAGGGGAATCCGGGAACAGCTGCTGCGAGGTGGCTGCAGCCTCAGTCCCTCAAAGGCTGCTGCAGATTGCAGTGGATTTTAGCCATTGTAAGATGGAAATGTGCCTGTGGCTGCTGGTGCCCAGCTGCAGAGAGACCCTCTGCGCTGCCCTGTCCCACTCACAGCCATGGGCATCCCTCCAGCACCCAGTGATTCTCACCCATCTCACCATCCTTGCCCACTTTATCCCAGAAAACCCACAATAATCAGCCTATTGTTCTCTAGCCTTTTGCTGCTGCACCCATCCGGAGGCCTCAACACACTTTGGCTTTTCTTTCCCCCTTCCTGTGCTGTCCCTTCTTTCATTCCTGCTCTCCCGTGCTATTAGCAGTAAGAGCTGTAATTAAGATTGCAGGCTGTGCCCAGAACCCTCTCCCTGCCCTCATGCAGGAATGTTTACAGGTTTTTCCGTTGGGCAAACACGGGTGCAATTCCCCCTGAAATGCCAATCCCTATCAGTTTCTGGCTCAGAGAATTGCAGCATGAGCAAACAAGGCAGATTATGGAGAGGAAAAGCAGGTGTGGAGAGCAATTGTTCTCCTTGGCTTCACCTCGATAACAGAGACGCCAACTCAAGACAAAAGCCGTTTCAGGTTCCGTGCCCTGGGGTTGCAGGAGTCTTATTCCTGGAAGAAGGGAAATTGGTGGCACTGGTTTAATAATGGAGATTTGGGATGGCCAGGAAGGTGCTCTGGTCAGGCGGAGTGGGAAGAGCTGAGTTTCGTTTCCTTTTCTTCACCATGAAACCTCAGGCAAAACTCTTATCTGGGAAGAGGAAACTTTCCCGTGGTTATTAAGTTGAAAGCTGTTGACAGTTATAGCTCAGAGGTTAATGTCTCTCCTCTCACAGTGCTTCCAGCATGTGCAGAAACGCTCCTGCTGCGAGGTCACTGGAGCACAGGTGGGTGAGCAGTGGGCAAGCTGGTGGGTGTGACACCTTCATCCAGCCCCACATCACCAACGGGCATCGTGCATGGCACGCCTGTGCTGTGGGCCAGGTTGCAATCTGGGTTTAAGAGCCATCACACTGGATTTCTTTACCCAGTCACAGGATCAACAGCCCTTCCCAAAATCTTGCGTGTAACTACCCACGGCCCGTGAGCTGCTGACTGAGCCAACCAGCCTGACCTGCGTGGGTGCAGGGGATCCCTCATGGCTGGCCACACTCTGATTGCTCCAGCTGCTTCCCCCCCTGCCTGGCTCTGTGGATCACTGGTGGGTTATCCACAGGGCTGAGCTGTGTGCCCCACATGACACCCAGCAGAGGGTCTCCAGGACTTTGCTGGCATTGGGGGCCTCCAGGGCCAATACAAGTCTGTGAGGATGAGCTGTGAGGTGATGGTGTCACTTGGCACAGGTGGTGGAGAGCCAGGTGGCTCTGTGATTCAGTGTCTTACATCAGTGGGGGTTGCCTATGGTTGTGTCCGGGGTGGATCCTAGAAGCATTTTTCTAAGGAAAGTGTTGGATCCTGATATCTCACCTTCTGACAGACAGATCCTGCCATGTGGCACAACCTCGACTGCCTGCTGCTGCTCTCCCCACAGCAGTATGGAGATGTTTATTCCCTGTGTGAGGTTTCCCTGCTGATAATGATCAGTTTAAAGCTGCCCCAGGAGAAGGGCTCACTGTTGAGAAAGAAGAATCCAGTCCCTAACTCTTTGCAGTTCTGAGAGCCCTGTGCAAGCCACAAGTGTCTGCTGCCAGCTGCTCTCTGCTCTTCCTCTGCCTTTAGTGTCCCTGACATCTGAGGAAGCATCCCAAAGATGTGCACTCTGCGTGGCAGTGCCTCAAGAGGCTGCGTCCTGAGCTGAGCAGTGTCTGTACAACATCCTTTGGGGCAGGGAGCCTCCAGATGCCAGGCTTCTTCTGGGCTTGTCCACAGCTTGTTTGCACAAGGTGAACTGTCCGTGTCACAGCACTGACCAAGAAAGGGCTTCTCTCTGCTCCACCTCCCCAGCTGGTGATTCCTTGAGGGAGGTGTAGGAACCACCCTGTGCTGCCACCTCAGCTTTGACCACGCAGGGCAGCAGCAGGACCTCCTTCCACCTCCCTGGCTGATGCCAGGTTTTCCCCTCGCTGGCTGCCGCAGCCCTGGCACCACCCGGCGTGTTCAGACAGAGTCGTGGGGCTCTGATGCAGCCCAGCCCTCCCCGCTGGCACTCCCCGGGCTGCAGCGGCTGCTTGTCAGTTCCCTCCTGCACAGACACATCAGGGCACCTCGGCCGACCCCTGGCAGGGCAGAGGGAGCTGGTCCTTCCCCTCGCCCTGCTCGTGGCTCTCTCCGGCTCAGACCGATGCTCCCGGGCACGGTGTGACTTCCAGGGAGGCTTCAGCCCTTTCAGTCATGGAAAATCTGCACTGCAAGGTCTCAAAAACAAAAGGGCCTTTTCCAGGAGGTTGATTAACATCCCCTCGGGGAATCAAAGGGCCTCGTCACTCTTCTGAGTAAATGTGGTTTGTTGTTTCACCAGGAGGTGACTCACCTGGCGGGGGAGGCCTCGGAAGCGGTGAGGTCTCTGCAGCAGGCACGTGGCTGCTGGAACCAGCTCTGCAGGGACTGGGTTTAGTGGAGGTGTGAAGGGCTGGCCCCAGCATGTGCCCAGCACCAGTCTGTCCTCGAGGCTGCTCCAGCCTCTCACCAACACAGATCTGGGTGAATCCTTTGTTGCCCAGCAGTGTGGGCACTGTGCCCACGTGCTCCCGTGCAGAAAGAAGGGGCTGGCTGAGGCTCCAGGTGTCTCTGAGGGTGTTTGGAGGTGGCAGCAGGACCCAGTTCCAGATCTTGGTGGGTACTTGTGGTCCTCTCCCCTGCCCTGCACCTCTTGGCAGGCTGGTTGAGGTCCAGTCAAGCACAAAGCAGGTCAGGAATCCCTCAGAGATTTCCCTGGTAGCTGCCTGGACTTGTTCTGTCTGTAACAGTTGTCCCATCAATCCTGAGAAGGTCACAGCCCTCGGTGGCTTTTTCAGGTAGATATTTCTGTGCTTATGATGTTTTCTTCATTTCTAAAGACTCCAGAGGAGGGAGGAAGGCTGGAGGGGTGTCTCCTGGAGCCAGTGTTGTCAGTACATAACACAGGGCAGAGCATTCCCCAGGAATACTGGGGCAGAACAGCTGCTTGGGCCAGCTCACAAATTGCATTTGTTCTTTTTTAGCTGTCAGAGTAATACTTTGTTTTACATGAGCACATCCCAGGTAGGGCCATTCTTGGAGAAATTCTTCATGGCCCAAGGCCTCCCCCTCCTCAACCCCTGCCCCTGCTTGCAGCACTCAGAGCCACTCTGTGACAAGAAACAACTCTTCAGTTCCATGTAGAGGTGACAAATAGAGGGATTTATTAACCTTTTCTCCTCATTTGCACAGGTGCATTCCAGGGAAGCACTCCCAAGGATTATTCATAACCAGTATTTGTTCCTCTGAAAATGCTCTTTTATCTCGGGTCAGCTCTTTGTTATCTGTCTGTTTATTTTGCTCAAATTCCAGAAACTCATGATGATGCATTTGCAAAACCTACACAGTCCTGCCTATAGCCCATCTGCCTCTCTTGGTCTTGAAATAAATGTTCATTATTTTTGCAGCCTTTTCCAGTTGGGCTGGTCAGTCTGTTCAGCAAACGGCCCCTGCGCATCTCGCTGCTCCTGACGCTGCTCTGGAGATCCTGCCCCCAGCCAGCAGCCACCCCAAGAGGGCCCAGAGGAAGGGCTGCTTCCAGACAGTCCTGTGGCTGCTCCATTTCTCCTCAGCCATCTCCAGGTACCAGCTGTGATCAGAGAACAATCCCCAGACCTGTTTCCCACTCCTCAGGATTTCCCTTTGCTCTCCTGGGGACAAAAGAAGCGTCATTTCCACTCTCCTGTGCCACCCTGGAGGGGTCTCACCCACCTGCACGACTACAGAGCTATTTACAGGGTCTGGGGAAGGTCGTTGCTGGAGCACAGGGGTCTCTGGGTCTGTTGTTTGCTAATAACGTTTGGAGCCTTCAGGGTGGGAAGATCCAGGGTGACAGAGGCTTGTTTGTGGTGGGACTTCTCATTTCAGCCTAAGAACACCCACACAGTTGACTGACACGTGGTTCTCACAGGCACTGCTGCTTCAACACAAACACCCTCAGTAACTACAGCTTGACTCGGGCTGTAATTGGGATAGCAGAGCTCTACCACGGGCAGATTTTTACTTGTGCAACACAGGGGGTGGTTAGTGATCCACGGGGCAGGGCAGAATACCCTGCTGTGTTGACAAGCCCTCTGTCCACCTCATTAATTTGTTCCCCTTGCTCCTCCATGCACACGGAGAGCTCACGAGAAGATGTAACCTCTTGGCAAAAGAGCCACTGAACATTTTGGCTTCTCTGCAAAACCAGCAAAGTCAAAGCCAAAGGGAACCGGTGTTTTTTTCGGAGGGGTCTTGCAATATCTGCACAGTCGTGTTTGCTTCAGTGCTCGGGGAGGAGTCTGACAGCCCTGAACAAACAAGCCTTTTTCTATAGCAACTGGCCCCTCTAGGACATCCCCGAGTGCCTTGCACAATGCAAATGGAAAAGCACTGAGACGTGAAGGTCTGGGCTGCCAGGGAGAGCCAGGATCAGAGAGCAACACGGGATTTCAATTACAAGTGCCAATAGCAGTAACAATCCAACACCCACCCGAGGAGAACCGCATCGCCCCGGGGCGGGGAGGCCTCCTCCAGCCCACGGGATGGATGTTCAATCACAGCAAATGGATTTGCGTTTATTTACCTCTTGCTGAGCAAGTTGGTGTCAGAGGAAGGTGTCAGGGGAATGGAAGCACCTACTTCAGGGGCCACCAGCCCAGTGAGCTTTGATCTGATCACCATCTTCCAGATGAGGTGTGAAACAGCTGCTGGCTGGAGCTGGGTTGGTAGGATGGGGTGGTCCAGTGCAGGGTCACTCTTGGATGTGCCCTCCCACGTGCCATCATCCCAGAGGTGCTTAGCCCTGAACAACAGATTTACCCTGCTGACCAGGGCTGAGCTGCAAACCCCTCAGCAGAACATCATCAAATCCTGGGTGTGGTCTGAGCTCAGGCTGCAAACAGTGGGTCCAGAGCATACAGGCACCTTCCCAAACCCCTTCCTCTCACCCCCCAGCCCTGGCACTTCCCCTCCCTGCACTGTCTGTAGCTGCTGCAGACAGCACAGTCCTCCAGAGCTGCCCGAGCATCCTGCCAAGGGATGGATGCTCTGCTCAGGGAACTAATGCAGATCATGGTTCCCCAACATTACTGCCCATCTGCTCCCTCCAGCTGGAGACTCACACCGGTGATGTGTGTGCAGCAACATGCCAGTGAGTGTCCTCCAGGTTAGAAATGCTCTCTGCTGAGCACCTCATCAGGGGGAGTTTTACCAGCCAGGAGAAAGAGAAGCTGCTGGGAGATCTCTTCCTGCTGCAGTCTCACAGCCGTTACAGGGAATGAAAGGGGCTGTTTACCCAGGGATGTAAGGGGAGGGAAAAACTACTGCTGATAATAAGTAAAACGTTGGAAAAATTGTAAAGTGAAATGAAGGAATCTGAAGGCTGGGAGTTTATATGGTGCATTTCCTGATAAAATCGGGCATTTCAAAGTTTCCCGGAGCGGTGTGGCAACGCTGCGGGAAACCGAAAGCTTTATGGGCAGCAGAATAGGCAGTTCCCTTGGAGAAAAAGGGATATTTCAGCTGTGTATGATTTTAAAGGTTGCTACGTGGCCCTGTGCCCACTGAAAACTGGGAAAAACCCTTGAGCCAAAATGTACAGCAATCCAACAAGATGTTTGGGGATTATTTATGATCATCCATTCCCGGTGCAGGAATGCTCAAGGCAGCGGCCAGGCCTGGCTGCTCGGGGCTGGACACGGTGCAAACACGAGTTTGCCTTCAAATAGAGTTTTAATCTGCTCCCCATAATGCACCAGATAGATAATTGTGTGGAGGGTGTGGACAGACCTGGGGTTATTTTTAGTCTGGGGCAGAGCAGCCTCAGGAATCAAGAAGTACCCTTTAGCCAGACGTGCAAAGGGATAATTTCTTTCCCTTTGCACTGAATTGGGCCAATCTCACTTGATAATACAGCACTTTTGTGATTGAGGCAGTGGCAAGGGGCCAGGCTGTCACCTCTTAAACTGCTCCTCCCAACAGCAGGTCTTTTGGTGCCCTCTGCATCAGGGAGCAACTCTGGAGAGGAGCAGAGAGAAAGCACAAGTCCCATGCCCAGCCAGAGCAGGGAGTCGTGTGCTTTTTCTTCCCTCTCCATTATTTTCCAGCCTACAGCCGATGTTTGGAGAGCCAAGCTGAAGCCCAGTCCCTGTCGATTCTCCCTCCAGAGCTGAGTGCTGGCTTCAGGCCACATGTGACCCATGTGGGGTTGCAGGGGCAGAGCCCTGGCCCCTGGCAGCAGTAGCATCAAATCCACAGCAGCTCCAAGCAGAGCGACCTTGCTCTGCACCAGCCAGAAGTCACCCTCCTGAGCAGCTCAGCCGGGTGGCTCCCTGTGCTCAGCCACCCCGTGCCAGCGTGCTTTGGAGGCAGCCTCTCCTCTCTCCAGCTCCCACTTCTCTCCTGGTGTCTGGGTCTTCCCTCTTGCATCACACCTGCCCAGGAGGGCTGCGCCCTGCTCAGAGGGGCGGCGAGCAAAGCTCAGCCCAGGTGGGAGGGACTGGGCTCCCGTTAAATCCAAGGCTCCCAGGGGACCTACTCCTTGCACAGACTCACCCTGGCGCTGATTTCATGAGCTCAGGGTGCTGTCGGGGGTGTTGCAGCAAGAGCAGTGCACAGGAGGGGACGAGCAGCTGCAGTGCAGGTACCTGCTGAGAGGGCTGCTTTAAGGGCCACCTCTGTCTCTTCCATGTCTCTTTCAAGTCCCCTTTTTCTCCTTCAGTGCCCCCCTGCTCATGTTGTTTGCAGTTTGTATCAGCTCCTCTCTCCCATCTCTTCTTTTCTTCTGCTGCTGCTTTGCATTGAGGTGGTGATTATTCTTGTGCCTTGGGAGAAATCTGCTGCAGAGATCTGAAATAAGCCAAGACATGGTTGTTCCTGCCCAGACAGTGCTGGTGGCTGGCAGAGAGCAAGTGCTGGCTGTGCTGGGTGGGGAAGGAGGTTGTGTGAGAAATAGTGTGGGATTATGCTTAGGGTCTGGACTCTTCTCAGTAGTCAATGGGTTTATCTTATTGGCAAGTACCTTTCTCGTTCACCAGAGCCCGTTGAAGGTTTCCAGTGATGTTTGTTGCCTGTGTACAAGTGGTGTGAGATGTGAATGCAACCTGTGGCAGCCAGGCTGTGGTGGGGTGTCCCTGTGGCTGCACTCTGCCTTGCTGTGGGAGGCTGCGCTGCGGTGAAGTGCTGAGAGTTCACAGCAATAAAACTGCCACGTGGTAGCAAGAAGTGGGACTGGCTGGTGACAGCGGTCGGCGGAGGGCTTGGGAGGACAAGCAGCTGGCTGTGCATCAGCAGAGCTTGTTTGGTACCACGGTACAGTCAGTGAGGTCAAAGCATCGTGACTCAGGTCAGTACCAAGAGATGCTGTGAAGCCAAAACCACGGTGCTGAGGCTCCGTCCTTACGTAAGAGGAGAGCAGAGCCTCAGGATGACTGCCTGTGATGTACTGCAGCAAGATGGAGGGCTAGGAAGGGAAGGAAGAATCTCTAGTCCCACTTGGTGCTGCCTCAGGAGAGCTCAAGCCCAGGGGTGCAGAGCTGTACCCAGGACACAGGCAGGGGAGTGTGGGTGGACAGTGTCCTTCTGGAACGCTTTGAGTCTGCAGAGACCTTTGCAGCAGCTCCCACCCTCTGCCTTCCCTTGGCACCTCTGAAATGCTGAGAAAACAGCCTCTCTGAGGCTGCAGCTTCCACCATAATAATGCTGCCTAATGCACTCCCACTCAGGGCCAGAGTGGGACTGGTCTCAGAAGGGAAGGATCCAGGCTGGTGCTCTGAGGAGCTTGTTTGTGTGTCTAACAAGCCTTACACTCCTGTAACTCGTCTCAAACATTCCTAGGATTAGCTAATTTAGCATATTTTTGAACAGACACCCTCTTCTAAAGATCTCTTTTTGCTGTGCCCACTGCTCACCCTGCAAAGAGCTGGAGGGAGAATCCTCCTGGCTGCACTGGGACCCCTCCTGGGAAAGGGGACTGGGCTCTGCTGCTCGGCTCCTACCCAGAGAAGCTCTTGCCAAAGGGGAAAGAGCCATCCTGGGAGAGGAAAAGGGAGCCTGGCACTGGGAGGGGGAGTTATTTGAGCAACAATTTCGACATTACTAACAACTCTTCTCGTCCAAAACCCTGGAGACCCTTTCAGAAGCCTGAAATGTTGCTAAACAAGCAATGGGCGGGGGGGTTGCTGCGGGAGGACGGCGTCTGCTGCCCGGCGCTGCCGGGTCGCGTTGGAGTCTTCGTGCTGCCCCAGCAAAAAGTCCTCCTTTGGCAGTGGTCACACAGATGCTGCCCTGGCGTGGGGCTCCTGGAGCTGAGCAGATACCCAGAGTCAGCCACGCACCCTGGGGTTTCATAAAGGCTTCTTTTTGCTGCTGGACTTGCTCATGATTCTTGTTTGAGCAAGGAGGGAGGCTGCTTTATCCGATAGTCACCCTTCTTCCCCCGGCTGCCCCTCCCCAGGCACCAGCTGCCTCATGCTCCAGGTGCTGGACCCCCCCTGTAGCCAGAGATAAATTAATATTTGCTCTGTGATACTCGCTGCTCTGCAGGCACAACACGGCATAACCACGGGGATGTTTTTCCTCAACCTCATCAACACACCCTGCTAATCGAGGCAAGTCACCCTCAAGCCCTCACGGTGATTAAGCCGGTTGTAATGAGCTCAATAAATCCTGGGTGTCCCAGCCATTCCTTCTGCTCTTCCTGGTGAGGGGATGTGTAACAGCCTTGTCATCGGGAGGCTCTCAGGGCTCGCGTTGCGAGGAAAAACAACCCGGACTTGGCAGCTGGCTTTGCTGTTTTGGGGTCTCTGCACAGACAGGGAACAAGCCTGTGTCCCGGCTCGTGTGTCCCGGCTCGTGTGTCCTGGCTCATGCATCTCAGCTCCAAATAACCTCCCTGGGACATCCAGGGCTCTGTGTATGCAGCTGCTCTTGGTGATGCTTTCGGCATTGCCTGGCATGGCCACGGGCAGAGGTGGGGCTGGGGTCTGCCCCAAGCTCGCTCTGCTCCGGCAGATGAAGCCAGGACGGGGTCCCGCTCGGTGGGACTTTACTCCGTGTGGGATCCACGGGCTTAGTCCACGTGGCCGTGGCAGACTGGCAGGGCTGGGCTGTGCCTGCGGCTTTGGGAAGGGAGTACAGGCAGTTATCTAACAGCCAGGGTGTGTCTGGCACAGCCCTGGCCCAAGGGCACCCGGCTTCTCCCACAGCCGCCCAGGAGGCACCCTGCAGCCAGCCCAGCACCCAGCCTCCAGCCTCAGCTCTCTGCTCCTGGGGCTGCACATGGCTGCTCCAGCTCCAGCCCCAGTTCCAACAGCCCGGGCCCAGCTCCTCTTCATGGCGGGGGGCTGCCTGCCAAACTGGGCTGGAAGTGGAGGGGAGGACTGGGATTACTGGGCTGAACTGCAGCTCCTGCCTCGCCAAGCCAGGCCTCTTGATACAACCGGCGGCTGCCTGACGAAGAGCCTTTATAAGTGTGTCTGTCTGCATCTGTCCCTCGTCCCCTTCCTCTTGGGGGGAATTCTGTTCCACAGTCTGTTTCCAGAGGCAGAAACTCTGTAATTTCCAGTCTAGCTGTCTTCAGAGGCAGCTTATTTCCATTTCCTCTTGTGCTGGCCTTCTCTGATCTTAAACAGCACTGCTCCTTCCCCAGCGTCCCTGTACAGCCAGTAAATCCTCCCAGCCTGGGACCAGCCAAGCCCTGGGAGGCACATTCTGGAGCACCCACATCACCTCTGCCAGGGCTGCAATGCTTCCGTGGCAGAGCTCAGCTGCCACTGCCTCCAGAGAGAAGGGCATCGTGCCTTGTGGCATAGCACATGTGCCTTTGTCTTTGCTGTGCTTTGTGGGCTCCCTGCCCGAGCTCAGGGTCCACACACTCCATCCAGCCCCTCTTCCCTGGGCAGGGGGGCACAGCTGGGCATTGCCTGGCCTTCTCCAGGGCTGGGTCCGAGACCTCTGCTCTTTCTGATTGCTCTTGGAAAGTTCTGGTGTCTGTGGGCAGCGTTTGTCTCTGCCATGGCTGCTCCACGCCGGTGGCCAACAGCCACCTTGTGATTAATCTCCTTTGCCTGAGCCCTTCTCCTGTCCTGCTCCTCCGAGCAGGAGAGACAGCAGCTGAGGCTTGAGGTTCTTGTGAGGAGCCTGGGAGACCTCTCACTTTAACCCAGAGAAGGGAAGGGAGGAGAAATGAGGTTTGGAGGCTAATTCTGGCAGCAGCAGGCAGGAGAAAGATCAAAAACTCAGGGCAGGAGTACAAGAGAGGAGGGAAGCTGTTGCGTGCATGCTCCTGGAACCCCCAGACAGTCCCAGTTCATGCATACTGCACGTTATTTCTGTACCTACTTAAATTAAAACCAGCCTTGTCTTGCGGACGCTGACTGGAGCCAGGCAGTTCTTCTCCCCAGGGGAGAATCTGATTTTCACTCCATCTAGCTTGTGTTTTTGACCTGGAATGACTCTTCTTTTTATATTTAACAAACGCTGCCTCCAAGCCTCGTACGGCGCTGCGCTGCTCGCGGCGGTGCCGGCGGCGTCCTGGCACAGACCTGCTCCGAGGCTGGGACCCAGGAGCTGATCCCCCTGCCCTGGGATCTACTGACCACATGGCAGAGTGTGCCATGACCGGGTTGGAGGTGACATGAGCTCTACCAGAAGGAACCAGGCATGGCCAGTCTAGCAGGCCAGTGGGAAAGGGGAACTCTGGTCCCAGCCCACTTCTGAATCCCCTGCACCTCGGGGTTTGGGTCCAGGAAGAGCAGTGCACTGCTGCTGGCCACAAGTGACAGGACAAGAGCCTTAGGTTCCCCCAGGGGAGGTTTAGGTTGGAGCTGAGGAGCAATTTGTTCCCCCTGAGGGTTGTCCAGGCCTGGCTCAGGCTGCACAGGGCAGGTGGAGTCCCTGTGATCCCTGGAGGGGTTTTCAAGCCCCCTGTAGAGATGTGGTGCTGAGGGATGGGTCAGTGCTGCAGGGTGGTTGGATTCCATGATCTGAAAGGTCTCTGCCAACTACACATCCTTGCTCCTGAGCCTTACAGAGCAGCCTGCCAGTCCTGTAACATCTATCAGAGGCTCAGGAGACACAGTGGGACCTGGGCTGGGAGGCAGCTAAATGGGTTTGAAGTATTTATTCACTTCTGCAGCCCTTAAAAACCTCTCCTAGCTCTTCTGAGAGCATTAAGTGATGTGACTCAGGGTCCAGGTGCCGTACGCTGTGAGCAGCAGCAGACAGCAGCCATGCTTTGCTTTTAATTCGTTAATCTTCATGAGTCTGTGCTATTCTGGGTGCCTCTCTGGCGAGAGGAGAAGCTTCTTGGGGGGTTATATAATTCAGTGAGGGCAAAGCTGGCCTGTTTTGAGCCACCTCCATAACAACTCTCTGCAATTAGTCACCCCTTACCAGACATGACGTACTGCCCAGCCCAGCGCTGCCCTCGCCCACGGGGGGTTATGGACCAGCTGCCCCAGAGCAACGTGTCTCTGTCTTAATCCTGTGACTCCTCAGTTAATCAACCCGAGATAGGCGGGGGAACGGGCCCGTTGTTCCAGGCAAGGACAGGGATTTTAAAGAAGTGTAGCCCACTGTTTGCATGGGTTACACACCCGACCCACTCAGGGGATGGAGGAGTTGTTGGGGAGCCTTCGGCTGCGACTCACTGGACATCCCACAGTCCCCACTGGTGCTGCCTGGGGAGGAGGGGCACCTTCCCATGTGGCTGGCACAGAATGGGAACTGGGCTTGGATTTGACGTCCCCAAGCATTGAGACATTGGGGTTTGGCTGCCACAGAGGGTATGGAGTGGGACAGGATTATTTTCCTCCTCCTGAGACAAGAGAGTGAGGTTGGCTCTGTGTGGTTGGTGGCAGATGAGCAGGAGGAGGAGCAGCAGCCTGGGGACCCCACTTGTTTGCTGATGAAGTTGGATGAGTCCCCCACCTTCAAAGGGTGTCCTGAGACCTTGCACCCAGAACCCCCAGCGAGGGCAGCCCTTAATGGCAAATTCATACACTGTCTATCCAAAAACGAAGCCAGAGGATATTGAAAATTTAATAGCCATCAGATTCCTAGAGGATTCCTAGAGCAGAGCCTTGTCTGAGAAAGCAGCCGCACGCAGGGCTCGGCGCACACTGTACCAACAGAATAAACCCTCAGATTAAATGTCCACCCACCCGCAGAACATTGTTCTGGCAACTGCTCCGTCTCCCTGGCCCACTGCAAGTCTCCCCTGCGTGGCTCCGGGCTCCCTGTCTGCCCTCACCTCCCCGAGCGGCGTCCGAGGGGGAAGTCATTAGAGGGATACTTCGTTTCATTCCGAACCAAGAAAATAAGCAGTGTGCAGATAAAGCAGAATTGTCGTTTTTAGGCCTTTGAATCCTGGAAAGCTGTTGTGAATTATTGCTCCTTGCACTTGCCCAGATGCTCTGTGGCACCGGGAGCAGAGGCTGGAGGGGGGTGGAAATGCAATACGGGATGAGTTGTTTTCTTATGAGCTGGATTCCAGCTTTGGACTCCAAATCCCCATTTTTATAGACTTTTCCGCTGAAGTCTGCTCCTGCCCGGGGCATGCCTGAGTAACCGCTCCTCTCGCTGCATTCCTCAGATTCTTCTGCTTGAGACATTGCTGGATTGAAGAAGGGGTCTGAGGTCCCTGCTGAAGAAAAGGAGGCGAGGAGGAGGAGGAGGTTTCCCTCGGACTCTAAGCTGTCAAAGCAGAAACCCACACCATGTCCCAGGTGATACAAAACCACGTGTTGCGTGTGGGGCAGACTGTGTGCATTTCCTCACAGGAGGACAGCAAGAGCTTGCACCCGGCGGGGTACCCGGGCTGCTCCACACTCCCCATGAAGTGCACCTACTACTCCCCGGAGAGCTGGGCCAACCACCCCACCGTGGTGCCCACCAGCACACGCCTGCTGCCCGGCACAGGGCTGTACGGAGCCCACCCCGTGTTGGAGCACGTGGCTGCTCACGGGGAGGGCAAGGGGCAGCAGGACACCTCTTTGGAGAGACCCACTGCCCAGCCAAAGGAGAAGGATCAGGAGGACGCTGGCACGGATTCTGATGCTCACCTGTTGTCTCCTATCTTGGACATACCCATAGAGAGACTCAACCAGATGATACTAGAAATAGATCCGACCTTTCAGCCGCTCATGTGCAAGCCAGTGAAGGGCACGACCCAACCTGCTTCTCAGGGTGATGCTGCTGCCACCAAGAAACAAGATCCGGAGACAGTAGGTGAGGCAAAAGGTGCTGGTCATGTGGTGGAGTCAGGGCAGCTCTGACCTAGTGAAAACCAACTGTTAGAGGCAGAGTGAAAGTGCAGGGCAGAGAGGTTGGACACACACCAGCCCCAGTGGGCAGGAAGAGGTCCTGTGCTCCTGTGGAGGGCTGGAAATGGGCACTGATGACATCCCCCACTGTCCCCAGTGGGGTCAGTGTGGGACCCTGTCTGCTGACAGCTGGAACAGGAGGACAGATTGTTTGTCCAGCCTAACTCACGTGCTTTGGTGGCCCCAGTCTGACCACTTTTTAAATGCCTAGTTCACCAGGATTCAAAAGAAATCAGGGAGAACAGCCTTAATTCATCCTGATGTTTGTTACTCTGTGTGAGAAAACATTTCCCATTAGAACAGGGATTTCTAGCTCTCAGAAAACACCCAATCCAAGTTATGGCCATCAGTGACCAGAGCCAGGCCCCGAGCCCTGCCTGTGCTCTCTGGGCCATGTGCTGACCCTCACAGCAGAGCCCCACTCCTGTCATAGGCAGTGGAGCCTCTTCCCGGGATCACACTTGACCTGTGGAAGCACAAGGATTTGAAGCCAGATTTCCAAAGCCTTGGGCTAAGGTGCTGATGGTTACACAACCATCCCACTGAAATGTTCCCAACCATTTTTTGCCAGGGAACTTATCTTTTTTTTTCTCCCAGGGCTTGCTCCTCCAGCAGCATACCTGGCACACAGGAGGCTCCGCATCAGCCGCACACACCACCCCCTCCCCCTGCTCCCATGCCTGGGTGCCTGATGTGAACCCTTTTGCAACACATCCCTGTCATTCCGTGATCCAGAGCCCTGCTCTCAGTACAGGTCCCCATCCCAGCCCTTCCCCAGGGCTCTTTGCAGGGTGTTTACTGCTGTGCGGGGTGCTGCCAGTGTTCTGGTGCACCCGAGGACAGGTCTGTGATGTGTTTAGGTGACCAAAGATACAGGCTGAGCCCTTCTGAAAAGCTTTATTGCCTACCCGTGTCTGCAGACATGGCAACACCTTGCAAATCTGTCCCCAGGCCAATCTCCAGAGGAAGGGCAAATGAGAGGACGGTAAAGGCATGAAAACAATTCTGCTCTCCCTGAGCCCTCACACGTGAGCACCGTGGGGTCGGAGGAGGACGAGGTGCATGTCACACAGCACAGAACTGCAGCCCTGGCAGGGGGTTTCACTGCTCGAGCAGGGAAGCAGCTCAGCCAGAGTCAGGGAGCGCAGGGGCCGGAGTGGTGTGAGCACAATGGGGGTGGATTGTGGAGCAGAGGGCATCTCTGATTCCCTGTGGGGTGGGAGGTGGGGTGGCCTTGCAGATGAAGCACCATCACAAAGGACAGATTCAGCTTTTGGCTCCCCAGACCAGTGCTCAGCAGCACTCGGGTGCCTTCTCCTTGGGGCGTCGCTCGGCGATGGAGACCCGAGCTGCTCAGCAGGTAGTGGCTGGTGGTTTGGGAAGTCTGGCTCCAAGTGTGGAACTGAACATCTGGAAATTTGGCCCTGAATTCAGAGAGAAAAGCCTCCCTTCAGCTTTTGTTTTCTTTTAACAGCTCTTTTTCTTTTTTTTTTTTTTACACAAACTTCCTCCTGCTGCTCAGCATCCCTGCTCTCCCACCTCCTCCAGCTCCCACCCCTCGCCAGCTGCTCCTGTTCAGCTCCCACCTCTCCCTCCTCCCCTGGCCATGCAGGGAGGACCTGCACAGGGCCCTTTCGAAATAATTCCCATGCTCCTCCTTCTCACCTAAGGTGTGAGTTCCCTGCAAGCAGAATCACTTGATGTGAGGGCTGGCAGGAGACTGGTGGTGCCCGGAGTGCTCAAGAGGGGTTTGTTCTCATCTAGCGGGAACCACGAGGAGAGCTTTTAGCAGAACAGATGCTGTAGCCAGAGGAGACACGTTCAGGAGTGTGACTGGCTCCCTCCAGGTTCCTGGAGCAGGGGAGAGCTGCTGCTTTCGCGTGACAGCTGCGCTCCGTGTTGGCCACACGTCTGCCACTCCTTGAGGCTGAAAAATTTGCCAAGGTCTTGAGCAAATATTTGAGGTTTTAACCACACCTGATAAGCAGAGCAAAGGAGGCTAAAGGCCTCTTTAGCCCAGCACGCAGTTGCTTTTGGGTTGTTTCTTTAAAGGACATTTAAATTCCCCATTTCTTTTCTTCTTTTGAGGGAGACATTGACAAAAAGCATCCACCCAGGAGCTTGCTGTAAGGGTTTGCACACTGACACCAGCTGGGGACCAGCCCTTGGCTTGCCTGGTGCCTCCTCAGCAACTCTGTGCTGGCTGTGCCGATCCAGCCCCACGCTGGGATCAGCAGAGAGAAGGGGATCAGAGAGGAACTTTTGTACAGACTTGTGCTTTTCCTGCTCATCAAGCTTTATGCCCCAGAGGTTGTTCCTTGCAGTAAACGGGGTCTGCAGGGCTTGATAGTAGAGCCAGCTGCTCTGCCCTGGCCAGCTCCTCTCTCCAGCAGGGCCCAGGGCAGGAATGACACACATCACATCAACTGCCAGGAAGCTCAGGGCCAGCAAGAGCAGTTTGTCATCGCTGCAGCAAAAAGGGGTTTGTCTCTCCAAGAAACACCCTTAAAAAAGGGAACTTTCTTGAACTCCATGGCAGGGCAAGAACCAGTAGCTGAAAACAAGGGTGGGCACGTTCAGACTAGCAAGGAGGTGCAGTGGTGCTGCTGCCAGTGGAGGTGATTAACCACCAGAACAGCTTCCCTGGGGAGCTGATGAATTCACCATCGCTGCAAGCGCTTAAATCAAGTCTGAGTGTCTCTCCCTAAAAGGCACCTTCTATCTCAGCAGAAATTATGGCCTTGTTCAAGGAGCCCAGTGACTGATATGCATCAGGCTCCCCCTTGTCCTGGCCGTGATGTTTCTCTGAAGATCTTGGAGCAAGCAGTGCTCTGTCAGATGTGTTACCATATATATAAGGACAAGGAAGGGTTAGGAGGTGCCTTGCTTGCCCCAGCATGATTGGAAGAGCAGGAAGAAACCCACAGCAAGGCATGGGCACAGAAACTGCCTTGGAAATTGTTTTTCTTCTAAGACTTGTGCAGGATGGGAGAAGGGAAGGGAGACCCTAGTAACTGCCCTTGTCCCATGAGGTTTCCCTCTGCCTCCCACCCCATCCATGGTGTGGGTGGACGTCCAGCTGTGCCAAGGACCTGGTGACATCCCCCTTGCTCCTCCACCCATCCAGCTCAGAGGGTGTGCAGGGCCACGTGCCTGCTGCCCCGGACACCCTCCAGCCTGATGTCATCCCTGAGGGGGAGAAGCCAGATGTTTTTCTCTTGAGTCAGGTACAAACAGAGCTGCTGCTGGAGGAAACACCCTCCCCTTGCTGCAGGTCTCGGCAGGCACCGGCTGTGCAGTGCTGGTGAGGGGGTTCTGTGCAGCCAGACATGCCCACGGGTAACCCCCTTTCCTCCTGGGGAGTCTGCCAGCACTGGGGTGGGTCACTGGGGCTTGGGAGCTGTGAATAAATCAACCCTTGTAGGCTATTAGCAAATGCCAGTGTTGGGCCACGGGGGTCTCCTCCCCACAGAGCTCTGAGTCCTCCCTGGGCCCAGCAGCCCTGCAGGGCACACAAATGAGCCAGAATTAGCAGCAAGAAAGAGACACGTGTCCCTGCAGAGCTTAGCTAACAAACCTGACCCAAACACAAATCAGCAACCACCTCTTTTCTTCCCACAGCTGTTAAATACATAGAGATGGCACCAGACAGAGCCGTGTGTCCCGAGCTGCTGCTGGGCTCCCCCAGCCCTTTGGCCACCCCGTTCTCAAGGTCCCCCCAGGACAATGGCTTCCTGTCCCCGACAGGGGGGCTCAAAGGCAACTACAGCACCAGTGGCAGTGTGGTTTTCTCAAGCCCACCCAGGCCCTCAAGCCCCCACTCAGGCACCCCGACCTGTGCTGCCTCCCCAACCTGCAGCAAAGCCTCTGAGTGCATCACCATCCCTCAGCAGTGCACGGCTGGACGGACAGACAGCATCTCCTACGGCACCTCCCCGGGCTTTGAGAACTTGCTGAAGCCTGTGCAAGTGGTGAGGGCCCAGCAGAGGAGCAGCTGGGTCTCCCTGCTCTCCACGAGCCCTGGCTCGGACACCAGTTACGTCCTTGGAAGGTAAATATCACTACTGTGTGGCCCAGTCTTGGGCTGATGATGGGATGGAGGGTGCACGGGGTGGTTCCTCCAAGTCCTTCTGCCCAAGACCTCCCATAGGCTGGGAGTCAATGCTCACAGGGCTGCCACAGTCTCTGGGGTAGGCTGTGCATCCCACCCTGGCTGAACAACCCCCTGAGCTCTTCCTGCTCTGTCCCTCTCTCAGCAGCACTCATTCACTCCACAACGACGACTCAGAGGCTCACTCTGCTGCCTGCTCATCCCCTGCCAGCTCTCTGGGCAGCCCCTGCCCACCCTCCCCCAGCATCAGGTCTCACTCTGGAGAAGCTTTTCATCTGAGTCCCCACCAGCCCAGGGCAGCCTGCTCAACCAAAGCCACCACCTCACCATCCCAGAAGGGACAGGCCAGCAGCTGCCCCCCCTCCATCCTCAACTCCACAACCGACATCCCAGTGCTGCTGGTCAACGGGTGCCTGGAACAAGGAGATGCATCATCTTCCAAGCTGGTCAGAATGCCCCCAGCCTCTGTCAAGCAGATCCCAGGCCCCAGCTGCAGCCCAAGCTCGAGGCTCGGTGGCCTGAACAACGCGCTGTCGGCCCCGGCGCTCTCCTGCGCCCCGGACAGTGAGTTACCTCCAGCTGCAGGGCAGATCTGGGGGGAAGGAGCTGCAGATCCTGAGTGCTGCCAGGAAACAGGAAGCAAAAACCATTTCCTACTCCAGTGTATCTGTGGATTGTAGACATGCAGGACAGGAGGGCCTTGCTGGAGATCTTCGCAGTATCTCCACGGGCTTGCAGGGCTTGATGGAGGTCTCTGGCTCTTTTCCCCCAACCAGCATCCTGGGGCACATGCTCAGCAGGCAGAAACAGTCTGATCCCCTCAAGGAGATGCAGATACAGTTATCTGTAGTACCTGAGAATGAGGACTGTCATTCTGTCATTTCATAACAGTCTGTGAGCCCAAAAGGGGTGGGAGGAGGGGTTGGGGTTCCAGTTTGCTCCGGAGGACATCTAAAGGCACTAGGGTTTATAAGGTCCCTCATTCAAGGGTAAACAATGGGGCTATTGTTCTCGGGAGGAGATTAGCAGAGGCAGCTCTCAGGGCAGAGGGTTTTAATTGGGATTCTTATGGGACTAGCAGGAGGTGCTTTGTGGGTCAGATCCTCAGCTGGTGTAAATCCCCACGGTCCAGTGGACTGGTGCAGGGCTGGGCAGACTGGCACTGCTGGGGATTCCATGTGCTGCCTCACTGCGCTCCATTGCAGCCTGCCAAGAGATAATTGAGTGGAGAATGAATTATTCTGAGGAGCAGGGAGGGAGCTCTTTTCAAAAGGGTTGGAAATAAACTTCAACCCTGGCCAGCCTGAAAGAGAAATCTCTTTTCTGGGGCTCTGTCCTGCTCAGCAATGTCTGCTGTGAAGGTTTTCAGGTCCTGTGCTGTCCTTGATGCCATAAGGTCTCTTGCAGGTCCCCTGAAGGCTGGGCAGCCGACCATGAAGTTTGTGATGGACACATCAAAATACTGGTTCAAGCCAAGCATAAGCAGGGACCAAGGTAAGGCAGCAAGTGTCTTCTGAGAAAACCCCATCTCAGCCTGCTCCCCAGGCTGGAGTTTGCCTCCCTGCAGCACTTTGGTCCAGCTCTCGCCTGCACTGAGATCCTGGGGGGACACTGAGATCCTGGGCTGATGGGCAGGGAGAGACCCACTGACAGGTCATGGGAGAAGTCACAGGCTATGCCGTGGTGCCTTCATCCCCTCCTGAAGTCCAGCAAAGCTTCTCCTGCTCAGCATGGCCCAAGCAAGGGCTGACTCTGTCCTGGGGACCAGAGGGACCCGAAGGACCAAGTCAGAGTTCCTCTGGGTGCAGGGACACCTCGGGTGGTACCCGCACAAGGGACGAGCCCGTCCTCAGCGCACGCTCCCGAGCGTTTCCCGCTGCTGCCAGCGAGCTCATTTCCGCAAGAGCATCGGCCGGACGCGAGCGGCAGAGAGGGAGGTTCCACCTGTTTTGCTTGGCTGAGCCTCGGCCTGTGCTTTGACAGCCATCCAGCTGCTGAAGGACAAGGAGCCAGGCACGTTCGTTGTGCGGGACAGCACGTCCTACCGGGGGTCTTTCGGGCTGGCGATGAAGGTTCCCGTCTCTCCGTCCGACAGCCAGACAGGTACAGGGGCTTGCTCGGGACCTGGGGTTGGCATCGAGGGTTTAACAGAAACGAGTCAGACTAAAGCAAGCTGGGAAGCTGCGGGTTGGCCGAGGGATGCTGGCAGGGGGTCTGTGAGTGCCCACCTGCGGGGGCTGGCACCGCAGAGCGGAAGCTTGGGTGGATGCCCTGCGGTGGGCAGGGTTGGGCAGGGTGCTAACGCTGTCTGTGGTCCTGTTGGCAGGCGAGGAGAGCAGTGACCTCGTCCGGCACTTCCTCATCGAGTCGTCTGCCAAAGGGGTGCACTTGAAAGGTGCCAGCGAGGAGCTGTATTTCGGTAAGGATGGTGCCAGTGCCTGCAGCAGCCCTGCCAGCCCCACGAGCTGTTTCCAAAAGCCAGGACTGGGGTTTCTCTGCAGCCCTGCAGTGAGCATGTTGGTGTCTCCAGCTCCTACCCACACTTCTGTACCTGTGAGGCCATGGTACTGGTCTCCAAAACAGGAACATGGGATTGGAGCTTCAAAACTCACATTTGTCACCATGAAGCCTCAGATAGTCCAGTTTAGACCTGCCTTTCCTCCTCCTGAGCTCCCTGGGACACTGTTTGGGGACCAGAAGGGTGTGGGTAGGAGGTCTCAGGAGCCAGGACCCCCCTGACTCACAGTTCTGTGTCACAGGGAGCCTCTCTGCCTTCGTGTACCAACACGCCATCATCCCGCTGGCACTGCCCTGCAAGCTGAGCATCCCCACCCGAGGTAGGTGTCAGGGGCAGGAGGAATGCTCTGGGTGGTTCCTCCTGCTGGGCTGGGGAGGTGGGAACATTCCTGCAGTGGAAAAGGGGCTGAACTGCCCAGGAGAGGGAGATGCAGGACAATTAAATTAATTACTTATATGACTCCTGCAATTTAAGCAGTTCTGGACCTTTAGGACTCCTGTGAGTTAAAGAATCACCACCCAACACAAAGTTGGTGACCCAGAGCAGCCTGACCTGTGGCATCTGTGCTCCTGTTTCTCATTTGTGCAGATCTTGCTGATGGAGAAGAAAGCCCTGACTGTGCTCCAGAACCTGCCCTGGCCCTGCTGAAGAAAACTGCTGGTGAGGGAAGGAGGAGGCTTTTTTATGTCACCCACTCTGACCTCATTGAGAGCAGAAGCTGAAAAGCTGATGCTGCCCCTGGAGCTGTGCAAAGCAGCAGGTCACCCCTGTGGGTGCAGCTGTGGGTGCCAGTGTGATGTCCCCCTCCTGGCTTTGTCACCAGCCTGAAGCTACCTGCAGGTCTTCACACCCTCAGATCATGAGCCTGCAAGGGAACGTGGTATTTTTAAAGAAAGGAGACTTTTGGTCCTCATGATGGTGAAGTAAATCTTGAAAAGACAGCTCTTGAGGTCCCAAGGCTGATAAAACACCCACGATTCCCACAGTCCTGAATTTTAACTCTCCTGATTGGCTTCATTTGCTCTTGAACTGACGGGTACTGGACATCTGGAGGCTCTGGGGGAGGGATGGGGCTGGTTACATCACTGAGGGACCGTGTGGGAGACTCATGGAAACTGCACCACAGGACAGGGAAGGGTCTTGGCTTCCCTTCACACCTGGGTGGCCCCAGGCTGGGTGCAGAGTAGATGGGCTGCAGGTGAGAGCAGGGAGGGACGGGCAGGAGACCGAGGGGCCGGGCCACGGCGCAGTCGGGGCAGTCGGGAACCGCTTTGTTTTGATGGAAATTCTGAAAAATTAGTTGGCAAGCTGAAAAGTTTAGTTTGACCCAGAACAGTCCTTTAAACAGATCAATCAGCCTGAAATGTCATGTTTTAGGTTGGCCTTCAGCTGTTAGTTGGCTTGGGGTATCTCTGCTTTTCATTAAAGGAAATATGTAATAAACAGAAACAAAAAAAGCCCCTCCAAATGTGACATTTAGAAACCGGAAATTCAATACTTTGACTTTTAAAACAATTAGTGTGAAGAATCAAAGTAAACCAAAATAAATTTGTGAAGAATTTCTGAGTCACCATATCTTCAATTTTCATCAAAACAAATCTGCCCCACGTAGCCATGTCCTGTTCTGCAGGATGATGATGCCCGGGACCCGGACCCGGCCACGCTCTGCCCGAGATGCTGGCGTGCTGAGCAGGGCTCTGTGCTGTCCTTGCAGTGTGCAACGTCTTGTACCTCAACTCGGTGAACGTGGAGACGCTGACGGGAGCCCCAGCCATCCAGAAAGCCATCTCCTCCACCTTCGAGCTGGAGACACTGCCCACTCCCACCCTCGTGCACTTCAGAGTCACGGAGCAGGGCGTCACGCTGACGGACGTCCAGAGGAAGTAAGAGCTGCCTGGGGAGGGCTCACCCAGCTCGGTGTGAGGGGCAGGGGGAGGTGAAGAGCTCATGGAAAGGCAGCTCGCCCAGCTCTCACCTCCCCAGCTGCCAACGTGCTGATCTGCAGCACATCAGGAAAAACTGGCCCGCTGGGACAAATCCGTGTTGCAATCCAGGGATAGGCTTGACCCCTCCTGCTACTGCACAGGGCATGGAGCTGCTTTACGTGAAGCTGGTGGGAACATCTCAGCAGCAGGAGGCAGGAGCTGGCTGAACCCAAGGGCTGCCCATGCTTTGCCAGCTGCCAGCACAGCACCTGGCCCCAGGGAGTGGGACCCCCACACCCCCTGTCCCTCACACCCCACTTCAACTTGCAAATGCCCGTTTCTCCCACCAGCTTTGCCCAGGTACCCTCCTGCTCCTAACACCACCCTGTCCTCCCCTGCAGGGTGTTTTTCAGACGACACTACCCCTTGGCTGCCATCAGGTTCTGCGGGATGGATCCTGAGAACAGAAAGTGAGTAATGGGCCATTCCTGGAGTCCGAGCTGGTCAGAGCTGCCACATGGGGCTCAGTTCCCAGCAGGGCTCTGCTAGTCTCCTCTCTGAACACCTTGAGACCCCAGCTCCCAACCACAGGCTGTGCAGCCCCTGCCTCGGGCTTAACAAGCTGGGGTCTAGCTCAGTACAAACCTTGGCTCTGCAGCTGGTGGAATGAGTTAAATACCAGTCTGTGAGCAAATCCAATTCTGTTCTTCCCTCAGGTGGCAGAAGTACTGCAAGTCCTCGAGGTGAGACCCGTGCGGGGCCCTCCTGCAGGCAAAGCAGGGAGATCAGGGCTGGGGGAAACCAGGGTGGGAAGAAACCAGGGTTGGGGGAAAACAGGGTTTGGGGAAACTGGGGTTGGGGGAGCTGCTGCTCTGGCCCATCCTGGCCCCTCCAGTGGGTGCAGTTCTGAGCTTTGCAGGGCAGCAAAGAATCAAAGCTTTAAAATGAAGACAGGATGCAATGAAAGTCAAACTGGTGGCAGGATGAGATGTGGAACAGAGGGGTGAAGCTTTCAGGGGGGTTTTGCTTTGTGGCTTTTGCCAAGCAGCTTGGCCAAGCCCAGTTCCTCACATCCCCTCGTGGAGAAAGCCCCATCCAAACCCGCCAGCCTCGCTTGCTCTGGGCTCAGGCAGTGAGTTTCTAGTTGGCTCTACCTTGCGTTCAAGAAACTTTTCACAGCTGGGGAAGCTTTGCCAGAAACTCCTCTCCCGACTGCTTTGCTTCCAAGTAAACGTGATTGGGGAGAGGGCCAAGGTGGAATTGCTGGAACTGGGATTTTGCTTTGTGGCCGGGGCTGGTTTAAGTGTATTCCTTTGGATTCCTGGATGCAAACTGAACAAGGTTGTCTCCCTTCTCCAAAGAATCTTTGGGTTCGTGGCCAAAAGCCAGACGGATTTGGAGAACCTCTGTCACCTGTTTGCAGAGTATGACACAGTGCAGCCAGCATCACTTGTCATCGACCTTCTCTGCAAGCTCCTTCCAGGCCCATAGAGGGCAGAAACTGGGGACAGCTCAGGGCTGGCAGCTGCCCACGTGCTACTGAGCTTTGACCACTCACCTTTCCCTGCTTCTAGGTTGCATTGTGGCAACAGATCATATTTATGTATTTTTGTTACGTACCTACACATCAAGAGGCTCAGTTAAAGCTTTTATGCTTTGGTGGGATGAGATGTTCCTTTGAGAACCTCTGTGGGGCATCACAGGGCAGTGCTCATGGTGGTGGCTGGTGCAGGATGGCCCCATCTGGGACCATGGCTGTCCATGGAGAACTGGCAGCATTGGTGTGGGACTGGGAGCCTCCCTTTGCTCTGCAGGACTGAAAAGCTCTGGCTGAGACTTCTACCAGCAGCGGGGGATGCTGGAGCTTGGGGTGTCCAGCTCAGGTGTGCTCAGGGGAGCTGAGCTCCCACTTTGGGGACTGCGAGAGGGGAGATGAGGCAGGCAGGGGGGGACCCACCTCCCTGACAACAGATCAGCATCGGGAGGCAGTTTTTGCAAATCAGAGAGTATAAAGTCACTTGGCCCTGCTGAAAAGTCTTTCTTCCCTCCAAGAGCAAGAGGCTCCGAAGGGCAGAAGCGTCAGAGCAGAGTTTTTTACCCGGTGCTGGTAAATTCTCTGGCCATTTTTTTTTTTTTTTGCAAAGCTGGGTTATGGGCCAGCCAGACCTCCAGGCATCGTGGTCAGCTGAGGATTAAATGTTGACATTTTCATGACAGTAAAACACTGGGTTTTTGGAAATGACTTGAGTGAATCTGGGCCGGATCCTGAGATGACGTAAATTGGCAGAGCCGCGTGAAGGCAGCGCTGCCGTGATCTGCACCAGCTGAGGACTCAGCTTTGCTGTCAGCTCTGAGAGGAGCAAAGCGGCTCCCAGCCCACCCCGGCTGTCTCCCTCACCTGGCACCTCTATCTTGTTCTAGCTTTGCCTCCCCCCCTCGTGCTGACAGCCCCACCTGGGGGGTTCTCTGTGGTTCTCTCACCACAGACACCGCAGAGGTGTCAGCAGCCCAGACACTTTGCTCTCCAGCTGCCAGGCCAGTGCAGGCTCCACTCCACCCAGCTCCAGGACAAAACTCACAGCTTCATGTCCCCGAGCCCGGCTACCCCGAGATCTGCTCGACCAAAACCCAGCACCCAGCACCCAGCACCCAGCTGGGAGCGGGCTGGACAAGCCTGTGACCCCACAAACCCTACTTCAGCACCATCCCCCTCGTGACCCAGGGCAAGGTGGCACCCTAAGGTCACAAACTGCTTGAGGGGATGCAGCTCAGCCCCAGGGCCCCGCAGGGAGCCCCTCAGACCTCTGCTAGGAGTGCAGGATGTGACCCGCTGCAGTGCAGGCTGCGGCCGGCAAGGGGCCCCCGCACACCATCCGGCCCTGCCTGCAACCTGCCTGCATCCTGCCTGCATCCTGCAGCCTGCCTGCCTGCCTGGAGCCGTGAATAAGGGCAGAGCCGCTGGTTTCATTAAGGAACGCTTAATTGGTGCTGAGGACCCTGGCCCTGGGCGGCGCCGCGTCAGTGAGTCCAGCTCCCTTTTGCAGAGGGGTGGGTTTGTTGGTTCTGCCACAGCCAGGGGGGTTCCTGTCCTGGGGAATGGAGCTCTGGCTGCTTTTCCCCACTCCGGGACCACACTGGGACGGGCAGTGAGCCCATTGCCAAACGCTGCCTTCCACATGAGGAATTTCTAGCTCACCAAAAGCCCCTTTTCCAGGCCCAGACACTGCGGGCACAGGTCAGCCAAAGCCACCTGGACTCAGGAAAAAACAAACAACTCTCTGAGCAACTCGTGGCTTCCAAAGTTTGTCCCAGGCTTCCTGGAAGCACAGCTCTTGGTTTTGGTTCCTGGGTCCGGTTCCAGCCATGTTATAACAAACCCAGCCCCTGCTCATGGGTTTGTTTGTTCCTAGCAGCCTCTGCCACCAGTGGGTGATGCCCCATGTCCCCAGCCGCAGCAAGAGCCCAAAAGCCACCCAGGTTGTCCCTAGTGATAGGGACACAGGTGCTACACCAGCACCCACCCACCGTGCATGTGGATGCACAGACATGTGCACTTGTGTGGGTGACACACAAAGTCCTAACGCAGCTTTACGGTGGCAGGGGAACAGTGGCAGCGTGGTGGCCACGGGGCTTCCTGCACAGAAACGTCCTCACCCTGCACAGGGGACAGGGAGCTGCTGGCTGTTGTGGGTGGAGCTGCCCCATGAGATGTAGAACCACTAACCTGGTACCCAGACCCAACACGGACACTGCTGGGGATCAGCATCACCACCCACCTCCCCTTCCCAGCACCACCTGGTCCTGCCACTGCTGCCTGGCACAGCTCAACCCTGGCAGTGCTTCTGGACACAGAGAGGGTGCAGGTTTCAGTTTCCTCCTGTCACCAGCTTCCTGGTGACCTCAAGAAGGGGGAATGGGACAACCAGGAGGAGCAATGGCATGTGAGGGAGAAGGGGGAGGTGGATGCCCTCAGTCTACAGGCATCATGGGGAGGGGCAAAAAACCCCCCCAGGTCCCATGGCACCGGGCCCCACATTCCCAGCAACAGCTCAGCTAAATATACATGCACACACATATGTGCACACACACACACACACACACACACACATGTGCACACACACATCTCCAGCCAAATCAGTTCCCAAGCCCAGGGCAGTGCCTCTGCAGCTGCCAGGGCTGGGGGCAGCTGTCGGGGGGGAGCAAAGGAAGGCCCAGGGAGCCCCAGCCCCGGGCAGCCGTCGGCACTGGGCCGGGCTCCAGGAGCACTGGCGTCTTCCCTGGTCCGGCTGCCGATCTGCTGCGCCAGCAAATAGCAGCCCTTGTCTACCTTGGCTGCGGCCGCTGCCTTCGGGCCCAGCTCCTCCGGGGTGTTTGCACAACCCCGAGCACCGCCGGCCACACAGCCCCGGGAGCTGAGCGTCGGGCTGGCACCGGCCCCCAGATACGCCTCCGGGCCCGGGGACCCAGCCGTCCTCCTGCGGTGTGACCGCCACGGGCAGCGCCACCTCCAGCAGCTGCAGACACCCTGAGAAAGATGAGTCGCGGCCGGGAACGCCGCGGTGGCAGCTGGGACAGTGTGGCCACGGGCATCCCACACCTGGCTATCTCCCACCTGAGTCCCCTGGTGCCCTCCCAGAGCGCTGTGTGGAGCGGGCGGTGCTCGGTGCGTAGCGGCACCAGCTGCAGACACACACGTGCCACAGGCTGCGGCTCTGCGAGGCTGGTGGCACTGCATGGCCACGGGCACGGCACCTCGGCACAAGCCACTGCCTGTCCCTGTCCTCCCCTGAACTTCGAAGCCCAACTGGAGCCACAGGCCGGTGTCATCACCAGGCCCTGCTGCTGCTCTGTGCCACTGCTCTGTGCGGCTGTGCGGGGCCAGGGGTGACAATCCCACTGCCCTTGAGTTGGCTGGGACTCATGAGGAGGCAGAAAATCATTTGCTTCCTGCCCCATCCCTGCTCAGTTTAGCATTCCTGAGGCTCCACAGGCTGCTGGGTTTTCAGGGCTGCTGAACTCCGAGCCCAGCGCGGTGTCCCCCAGGCTGGGGCAGGGACGATGTGGCTGAGCCTGTCCCCACACGGGGGGGATGCCCAGCACCGGCCCCCAGCCCCGCGGGCTGCAGATGCTGCCGAGCACAGGCAGGCGTTGGCCCGGCTCCCACAGCCCAGTGCTGGGATCTACAAACCAGACACTCTCGGCTCAGGCATTTTTTCCACTTCCAAGCCGCTGCAGTCCAGCCCCCCCGCCCCTCCTTTCTCCAGCTCCCCCCACTCCGGCCTCCCTCATCCTGCCGTGTCCGTAGCCCTTGGTAGGAGCCTTTGGAGGTGGCCGAAGGGGGTCCCTGCCCGGTGGGTGTGAGGAGCAGCCCAGGGACCAGCCTGTGCCATGCTTGGGGAGGGAGCAAAGGGGCTCCTGGGGAGCAGGGACCCGTGGGTACTCCCGAGCGACATCCCCTCTGCTACTGAGGGTCCCTCCCCAGTTAGCAGCTGGTGCAGCCACCCAGTTCTCCCAGTGCCTGGAAAGAAACAGTCAAATATTTCTGCTGGAGACTGGAGTTGGAGCCACAGCAGCCACTCGGCCGCCAGCCCCCGTAGCTACAGCCAACAGCCTCCAGCCACCTCGAAGCCCTTGGTCTGGAGCACCAGTGTGTGCCCTGCTCCCAGCACAGCACCAGCCAGCACCAGTGTGTGCACCCAGCTGGGCAGGACCCCCCACGGACCCCTCGCTCCTCTGCTTTGCTTCCTCCTGCTCCTTTTCTTTAAAGCGATGCAAAGATAAAACACACAAAACAGAAACACAGGAAATAACAGGGAAAATTAAATACAGGGATTACCTTTTTTCTTTTTTGAGGATACAAAGGTTCAAGTTTACTTTAAAAGAGGGTCGGTGCTACATGAGAGTCCGAAGGGATGGGCTTGGCCCAGGAGGGACTGACAGAGTTCAGATCAGCGTGGAAAATCACCGCTGGGGTTGGGGAACCTTACGCTGGTATATGATCGTGTGTAAATACAGCCTTAAACTACAGGAGAGACGATACAAAACGCTGGAGCCCTGGGGGCTGGACACTGAACACGCCCTGGCAAGCACCAGCGACCCCAGGCCCCCCCAGAACTGGGAGAGGCTCTGCTGGATCTGCCAGCACTGCCCTGGCCGCCTGCAGGGATGGTTCGGGTGGGCTGGGGCTGCATCCTGCACCTTCCCGTGATGCTGCCAACGTGGCCACGTGGGACCAGCACCGTGAGCGGCCACGGGCCACAGCAGCACCTCCCTGCTTGCCGGGAAATCCATCGTTTGCATGGTGGGACCGGGGGCTGTGGCAGGGACAGGGACCCACGTGCTCAGTGACCACCATCCTGGCAATCTGACACAGTTTAGAAGGGCACAGGGGCGGGCAGTGCATCGGACAGGGTGCCAGGGTGGGCAGGGGATCTGGCAGGAGCCTGGCAAGGCACCAAGCAGGAACCCTGCCAGAGCCGGTGGGTTTGCAGCGTGGCAGGGACGGGAGTGCAGCCTCATGGGACATGATGTGGAAGGTGCCAGGGCCATGCTGGCACACGTGCACCTGGGGACATAGTATGTGACATGGGGACAGAGGAGAAGCCAGCTGAAGCTGTGTCAGTGAGCTGTGATGCTGAGCCCAGTGCCAGACCCGTCCTGGCTCGCTCTGCCCTCGCCAACCTGCCCTGGACAGTGGGATGTCAGCATCTGCCAAACCCCGTCCCCACCTGCACCCCACCGAGACACATGGGGATGTCCCCACCAGTGCCAGGGAGCTGCTGTGCCATCCTGTGCCATCCCATGCCATGCTGGGGACAGGAGGGGCAGACGGGGTGTTTCACTAAAACTGAAACATTTCCTTCCCAGCGGGACCTTGGCACCCGCGACATGGACGGGGGAAATCCACAGAGAAACCCAAACCTTCCCACTGTGGCTGTGGATCTGAGGGGTGGGTGGGGGCAGGAGGATCAGCAAAATCCCCTCTGTCTTTGGCACACTTGCCAGGGCAGCCAGCGTGGTCATTTCCCACCCAAAAGACATTTAGGTGAAAAATTTCCAGCCCAGCTTTAAAAAAAAAACCCCAACCAACCAAAAAAAAAAAAGAAGAAAAAAAATAGCTACAAAAATAGTGACCATTTCTCAGCTGAGAACTTTGTGCTGGCGAAATCCACAGATCCTGTCGCTGAGACGTTCCAGAAATTCATCCTGGTTTTGTCACATTGGCCAAGTTGGAAGAAGAGAAGAGAGAAATCGTCGCTGGCGGTGCCCCGTTCCGCAGAGATGGAGGATTTCACCCTCAGGGGACACAGGGGCAGTTTGAAGTTCCCACCAATGTCAATTTTTAAATATTAAAAATTTGGGGGATTTAAAAACAACGAAAAAAAAACCCCAACAACAAAACAAAACCAAAACAAAAGAAGCCCCTCCCTGCTGGGAGGCGTTTTCTGGGCATCCCCTGAACCTCCCCGTGGACCCAGTGCCCAGGGATGCGCCCCTTGTGCCTGGAGGTGCCCGACCTCCCTCGCCCAGGGCCGGGGCAGGGGGAGATGGGACAGATGGGAGGAAGATGCTGTGCCCACCAGTTCTGTCCCTGCACTGGGACTGGCACGGGGCTGGGCCACAGGGCAGGCGGTTCCCCAGCTGGGGGGCTGCAGCGGGCAGGGGGAAGGGCTCTTATTGCTCTGTGGGACTGTGGTGCCCATTGCACACACACGCTTTGGGTGAGGTGGAGGCTGGGATGGCCCCATGGGAGGGTCTCTCTGAGCACCCCTCCCAGGTCCTCACCAGGGCAGGATGAGGCACTTCTCCTGCTGCCGCACGCCGAGCTCTGGCGTGGATGGCAAGGCAGGTGGGTGCCACTGTGGCACCCCACAGGGTGACAGCGTGTCCATGGCTGCCTGCGGGGCCAGGGTGAGCTGGGACAACGGCAGAGCTTCTGCCACAGCTGCTGGGGAACCAGACCCTGCAGCCACACCGCAGCACGGAGGGGCCAGGGTGAAAGCTGGGGAGGGCACCACGGGGCAGGTGGGCAGTGATGGGGTGGCAGCATCACAGGTGCTTTCCACCCGGACACCCCGAAACCAGCCCTGGGGCAGCATCTGTCCAATCAAAGTGTCCATGCAGGATGAAGGTGCCACTGGCGTGTGCCGGGGACCCCCGGGCAGTGGCAGTTTAGTGGTCATGGCGCAGGTCGCGTTGCAGTGCCCCGTGGGCAGCGCGTGGCACAGAGCACAGCCGGCGATCCAGGGCACGCGCCGGGGTCCGCCAGCACTGGAGAGCTGCTCGGTGGTCACATCCCCTCTCTTCATCTCCTACACAGCCCCGGTGGGTGTCCTGGCCGCAGCAGGGCACAGCGCGGGGCCACCGCGGGCACACTCACATGCTGTCGGCCAGCTGGTGACAGTCCAAGTCCCCTTTCAGCTCCAGGAAACCCGGCAGCTTCACCCCCGTCTTGCGGTCCACGCACCAGCACTTGCCCCGCTGCCCGTCCAGCGCCGGGTGACACTGAGGGGACAGGTCCATGAGTGACACCCAGCTTGGCCCCCATCCCTGCAGGCTGCCTGTCTGGGACAACCCAGAGCTCTCACGGGGGCTTTGCCACCCCCATCCACCCACCCCCGGACCCGCGGGTGGGCTCTGCCGTGTCCTGGCACCAGCCTGTCCGTTGGTCCTCCCTTCCCAGCATCACCTTGGCTCTGCAAAATGCCCCCCTGTGAGCAGCCCCCCGGCATCCCCGTGGGTGAGAGCCCAGCCTACCTGCTTGGGGTGGAAGTTGCCGTTGCGGTCGCAGTTGGGGATGGGGATGACGTAGAGATCCTCGTGGGTGCGGGTCTGCGAGGCCGCCAGCTTCTCCAGCGCCCGGTGCAGCTCGCTCTGGCACGAGCCCTGTGCCTGTTGGAAAGGGGGTGCTGAGCCGGCAGCGGGGCTGGCATGTACCCTCACCCCAGCACCCCGACCTTGGAGATGGGTCCATCCCAGGGGTGCTCAGCACCCATCCTGCCCTCCCCAGCCCATCATGGCCCCAGTGCCAGCTGCCTGCCCGCCACGGTGCCCAGCGGTGCTCACTATGGGCCGGGTCTCCTCACGGTGGAACAGGCTCCCGCTGTTGCGCATCTTGTTGCCGTTGTTGACCCTCTTGGCCTGCTGCTTCTGCAGACACTTGCGGTCGTGGCTGCTGCAGGGGTTGAAGCTGTTGTTGGGGTGGTCGATCTCCTCCTTCTCTGCAAGGACACAGACCAGTGGGGGGGGCTTTAGGGCCAGGGGGATGGTGGTGCCCCCACGATGCACACAGAGCAATGTGCACCCCCAGGCACAACATGCAGCTGGTGCTGCCGGACCCCACACCCCCTCCCTGGTCCCCACAGGTGTCACCCCCAGACACGGGTCCCCTCCTGCCCCTGACACTGCACTGGGCTTGGCTGAGCTCTCCCTGCTGCACTGGGAAAGGCTCCTGAAGGTTTTTACGACTCATTAGCCACAATTGGCAGGCTTGTTGCCACACGTCTGTTATTGTAGGGTGGCAAACGAACGCTGCTCAGCACCGGGCAGCTGCACTGGGGTGCTGCATGGCACAAGGACCTGGCCATTTCCCGGGCAGCCACAAGCCACCAGGCGCTGGATTCTCACCCACAGCACCACAGGACCCAGAGCCAGGGAGCCCCAGGAAGACCCTGTTGCTCCACAAAAAGCTGCCTCTGAGGATCTGCAGCAGGAAGGGGGGTGCTGGGGCTGCACCGGAGCGGTGCTGAGCACCCGCCAGGCCCCGGGGAGCCGGTGAGCGCCGCGGCCAGGAGCAGAGCCGTGCTCTGCCGTGGGGCACAGCCCCCGCGAAGACATGAAAGGAGAAATTCCTGGAATAAGAAAGTTAATCTCCTGTGGGGCCAATACTGAAAGGCGGCGCTTGGCACCCTCGCCTGCGCCAGGAGCGCGGCCAAACTGCGATCCCAGATGTTGGCAGCTGGACGGAGCGTCATGAGACCAGAGCTCTCGCCGTGGCTTCACTTTTCAGAAAGCTGCCGGTCCCTCCGGCTTGGGGCCCGTTAACGCCTTGTAGAGGGGGACACCCTGGAGAGCCGGGGTCCCACCTGCACTCACAGCCAGATCAGGGGCAGCCCAAGCCGTGTTTTGACCGCCAACCCGCCCAGGCTGTACGAGGAAAGAGGATGGGGCTCCCTGCCCGGGTTTCTCCCGGGTTTGCCCTCTTACTAATCAGTACTGCAGCCAGCAATGGGAAAACCCTCCCCAGCAAGGCAGGCGGTGGTCATGGTGCAGCAAGGGGCTCACAGCACCAGGGATGGAGGCTCTGGGGGTGATGCCCAGCACTGATGGGCAGTGGGCAGGCAGCAGGGACAGAGCTGCAGCCTCTTGCCCACCGCATCCCCACGGGATTCCAGCCCTGGGCTCCCATCGGCACCGCACACGGCGGCTGGAAGGTTCCTGGACCAGCTCCCAGCAGCCCGGTTAAAGTTCACAGCGAAGCCCCGATCAAAGCCTTCTCCTTCATTCCTGTTATTTGCTTTTTTGTTTAATCTGTCAGTTTTTTCCAGGAAATAGCTCATGCCCTTGAAATTTGAAACACAAACCCAAAGTCTCCAGGACCCCGCGCAGAGCGATGCCAGCGCCGGCGGCACCAACCACGGGGCCGTGGTGCAACACGGGCACTGGCGGCAGAGCCCAGCTGGGGGTTCAGGGGGGCTCAGGCAGGGATGCTTCTCCCCTTCCCTGTCTCCCCCCTGCACCTCCTCAGGGAGACACACAAGGAAGAGCTGGGTGGGAGATCTGGCACCAGTGGTGACCACCATGCTGAGTCCCAGCACCTCCATGTGCACTGCGGAGAAGCAGGACCAGGAGGCACCAGGCTGCCCACTGTGCCCTGGGGAAGCCCTTGCCCAGCCCCAGCATGGACAAACACCCCTCCTCCCACCGCCAGCCGCCTTCGGAGCGTCAAATCTCTCAGCTTAAATAAAACCAGATGCCAGTAACGTTTTCATAAGGTCACATGGACTGTCGGTGCCTCCGGGCAGCGAGGCGGCTCTTGTCGGCGCTCGGCTCTGGGCACAGGGCTCTGGGACCCACAGTCACATGGCTCCAGGATCCTTCCCAACGATGGGGAGCACTGCAGTTCTTGGGGTGCTTTTCCCACAGGCAACAGCTTGAGGAGCCCTTGAGGTGGGGACTCCCTGCTTGGACAAGGGCTGGGGAAGCCCTTCTGCTGGGTTTGGGATGGAAGTGGGTGCTGAGCAGACCGGCTGCCCCATCCCGGCAGGCAGAGGGTTTCTGCCCAGCCCTCGGACAGGAGACACAAACGAGTCATTCAGCATCGCCTTCAATTAGCAGGAGCTGCAAATGAGGTTGGTCACGTGCTGAGCTTGTGATTCACTGCGCTGAGTCCGAGGGAGCAGTGAAGGGCTCTGGGCTCCACCACACAGCTCCCATGGGACGAGAGCCCGGGGCTTTGCTCACTGCCCCGGGACTGTGCACGTGCCTGTGGGAGAGGGACAAGCTTCAGGGGCCCCCACAGCTCCTGCCCCACTCCCTTGTCATTCACCAGCCCAGGCGCAAAGGACCCCACGTGCCAGAGGGAGCACATCCACGTGGCTGTGGCTGACAGAGCACGAGCCACAGTCAGTCCCAGCACCCTCCACTGGCACCCCTGGTGTTGCCTGCAATGGTCCTGGCAGGGCCTGGCACTGGCTCTCCTGGCTGATAGGGCTCTTGACTGGGCAGGTGCCAACATGGGTAAGTCTGTGATCATCCCACCGAGTACTGGCCCTGGCAGAGGGTGGGGAGCTGGGGCATGGGGGTAGATGGGGCTCTTGGTACCAGGCACCTACTGCCCTTGGCAAAGGAACATTGGCGGGCAAACCTGGCCCATGCCCATCCCATGGGGACATGCTGATGTGCCCTGATGTGCTCAAAGGTGGCTGAGCACATCTGTGCCTCCTGGATTGGCATCTGATGTGAGCCCGATGGAGGAGAGGTCAGGATGCAGGACTGGGAGTGAGGGATGTGGATGCAGATGATTCCCAGCAGGGACCAGAACCTCAGCAGGAGCAGCACTGGGTCCAGAAAAGTCCGAGCATGGGCGAAGGCCAGACCCCATCCCAGGGAACAGCTGGGACAGGGCAACAGCCTCACCTGGTCCCCTGGCTGGGCAGGAAGGGGCAGTGATGGATGCATGTGGTGCTGTTGGGGGCTGAACACAATCTGCCCTCACTGCCCATGCACCATCCATCTGGGGCCTGGCCACTGCTGTCCCACCTGGTCACCACACGTGGGAAGCAAACAGGATCCATCCCAGCCACTGCTAACAGCAACCACACAGGATGAATGCAACTCCCATGGGGTCAGTTTTTCCCAGACATAATTATTTACCCGGCATTATATCACTTGTCGTGTGTGCTGGGGAAAATATCCTCACCTATTCCCAGCTGCCACACTCGGGTTCAGCCATCAGCTCCCCCAGGCACCCCACAGGCTGTGCCCAAAAGCTGGCACATCCCATCACAGAGCTGCAGTCAGGCAGTGGGATGCCCCGGGAGCCAGCCCAGAGCTGACAGAGCTGGGACTGGGAGGCAGGGACCAGGGTCCTGCACAAGGTCCCCGGACCCTCAGCCACGGGAGAAGGTCTCGGGCCAGGAGAGCAGTCACCAGCTCCCCCGCTTCCGAGAAAGTCCCGTCCCCCGGGTGCCGCGGGCGAGGGGAGACGGTCTGTCCTGGTGATGGAGCAGGGAACCATCGCCCAGCCCCTAGGAAAGGCGGGTCTCAGCCCAGCCCCCCGCCGATCCCGGCCTCTTCCCTGGAATGCGGAGCCCCCCGGACCGAGCCCCCGGACAAAGTGTTTACTGTAGGAGCTGCTCGTTAACCGCTTCCCAGCCGCCCGCTGCAGGCTCCGCTCGGCCCGGGGCACCTGCTCCTTACGCCCCTGCCCCTGAAGACGCGTTTAACTCCCTTCTGCCAACCCAGAGGGGACCCAGCGGACACCCTGGCCGTGCCGGGTGCCCTCGTTGTGCCAGGCAGGACCGTGGTGGGAGCGATGGAGCCGGCAGCCTCCAGCCCCTCACTCCTGCTGGCTCCAGGCTGCCCGAGTGGGACAGGGACCCACAGCTCGGATGTCCCACTGGGACTTTTCCAACTGGGGCTACACCAAGCAATGTTCTGCAGGGTGTCCTGCCAGGCTGCCCTGGGTGAAGGGGCTGCCCACCACCCAGTCCCTGTCCTGACACCTGTGACAGTGCCCGGTGGCAAGCCCAGTTCCCATGGCCACCCACCCATCCCCAGCGAGGCCAAAACACCGCAGGAAGGAAGGGAAAAATCTGCAAGTCTGTTTCCTAAAGGCTCTGGGAAAAAATGTTGCGTTACTCTGGGCACGGCCAAAACCAACAGGTCTTGGCAGCTCCAAGCAGCCCCAGGCCAGGGAGCCCAGACAGCTCCTGCAGGATGTGGGATGAGGACAGACAGGCAGGGCAGGGCAGGGTAGGGCAGGGAGGGGGGGGTGTCTCTGCAGCAGACCCATACTGAGCATCTGCAGCCAACTCCTGCCCATAGAGAGGGGCAGCTGGAGAAGGGCTGTCCTCACCACGGTAACATTGGTGGAGCTGCTATGGACCAGACATGCAAGGAAGGAATGGAGCTGGGATCCAGCCCTCAGGAAGGACAGGCACAGACACTGCTCTGGCCCTTTCTGCCCCTCAGGGAGCTCCAGGTGACCCCACACAGTGACACAAGGGCAGGTCAGCTCATGGACCATCCCAATGGGGAGATGCTGCTCCCCGTCTCCAGGGGTTGTGGTCCCCATCACAGCCCACAGGATGGGAAAGGGAAGCCCCAGCTTCGAGATCCAGTAAGGACCAGCCCCACAGGCCACATCTCCACACTCATACCCCAGGAGCAACTCTGTTCCCACTGTCAAAGCCACAGTGCAACCTGCACAGCTCTGTGGCTGGACTCCCACCACTGGCTCTGCTCCTGACCCCAGACCCTGCCCGATCACCACCGGGGTGACAGGGGCCACAAACACCACCAATAAGGTCCTGAGGCAGGCACAGGTAGGCAGAGCCTGCAGGCAGCAGGTTTCTCCTTCTGGGCCCTGCCTGCTGCCTGCACCCCGCTGCCCTGACCGGCCGCAGGCAGGACACAGCTCTTGGCAGAGCCCAGCCCGACCTGCCTGCAGGGAAGCAGGTGCCCCGGGGCCTCTTTCCTGTTTCCTGCCCTCGGTGCAGGCAGTGGCCGGGAGCACCCCAGGGATGGGGCAGTGCAGGGTTCACCGTACAAAGGGAGCTGCCCTGGCAGCTGGTACCTGTCCCCAGGGACCCCAGGATGTCCTGCTGTCCAGGGGCACTCTGCAGCCAGGGCACAGCGGGGACAGAGTCCCTGCCAAGCATCATGCTACAGCGTGTGCTCTGCCACTGGCCGTGGCACTGCTGTGCCCACAGCGGATAAAGGATGGCACAGACGTGACCCACCAGTGGGACCTCATGTAGTTTGACACTGCTCCCTCCCTGGGCCACTCTCTGTGCCCACTCCGAGCTGTCGTGTCCCACAGAGTCCCTGCTGAGCCCGCTGCCCCACTCCCAGCCCTGTGCCCACAGCTGATAAAGCAGGTCAGTGCAAACTGGAGCTGTCTGGGCACTGCCACCAACCTGGCCAGGGGCGACACCCCTCCAACACCCACCCAGCCCCCCGGGGCCAGCCTTACCTGGGGGGTGCAGGCTCTCCTGGATGGCCTCGACGTCAGCCAGGTCGGTGCAGACACCCTGGCCGTGCATGAGGGTGTGCAGCGGCCGCGGCACCCCCCGGGGCGGGTAGCAGCGCAGCCCGGCTCCGCACCGGGCGGTGTAGACGCCGCAGGCGGTGCCGCGGCCGAGGGCGCAGGTCGCGCAGCACCCGCAGCCCGGTTCCCGCACCAGCTCCGCGCAGCCCTGCGGTGCTTTGCACCGCGCCAGCCTCTCCTCCGAGCACGGCGGGCACTGGATCGCCTCCTCCCCGCCGCCCGGCCCCGCCGCCGCCGCCAGCAGCAGCAACAGCAGCGGCAGAGCGCGCCCGGCGGCCCCGCGCATGGCGGCCCCGCTCCGCAGCCCCGCTCCGGGCCCGCTGCGGGC